>CAWZYM010000496.1:0-53243 GCA_963966185.1 Rhabditoides inermis | reverse complement strand
CACTTCTGCGCCATCTCCAGGCACTCGGCCCCTGCCAGTACCCGCCACACATCACGAAACACCTACGACATAATTATCAAGAGTCCGTCAAGTATATCTACCTGGAAGGTGAGGTTGTATGCGTGCAGGGTGCAGTTGGCCATCAACTGCTGTTCCTTCTCGACTTGTGCGGCACTCGTCTTCCTCCCTCCCTTCATTCCTCCACCACACCTCTCCTCTTCCTCCCAGTCTTCCTCCATGCATCCTTCCATTCCTATCTCACACGTCAGCTCACTCACGCGACTCGCCGCATCCAGAAGGTGAGCCTGAACTAGTACAGTAAGTGAGCATCCAACATTATAAGAACGTACGGATAGTTCTGTGAGATGGTCGTTGAGTGATTCGTGGCTGCTGCAAACGGGGGAGGAGAGTCGGATGCGAGAGGGAGCCAGAGGGCGGGGGTCGAATCCACCCACCACCAGAAGGCAATCCGACTGCAACAGCCAGAATCCATCACGAATCACACAACAATGCATCCACTCCACTCACTCTTAGATACTTCATAGTAGTGTGCAGCTGTGGCGGGAGTCGCATCACCGCCGTCTTGCCCCTCCAATCGTCCGTTTCCTCCCACTCCGGCTCTTCGTCTTCACGAGGCTCCGCACACAAACACTCCACCCCCTTCGGAACAAGCACAGCGTGTGCATGTGAGAACGCGCTCACGTCACCGTTCTCCATCCACTCCTAAACAAACAAACACTTATGAAAACATGAAACTGAATTTTAATCTTCAAAACACTAACCCTGATGAACTTCTCTACTCCGACTCGACTGGCAGTGGCCGAGTCGATGAGAATGTGACAGGACAGGTCGGCGTCGTCGTCGTCGTAGAATCGTACCTGGAGGTGAACAACGTGTCATGCATCCCCCCTCCCTCCCTCCACTCCCTCTCCTACCATGACGTGTCCCTCCCGCAGCAGCCCCAGCATCTCGCTCTCCCCCACATCGCACTCGTACGCCGCCGCGTCATGCAGGTCAGACACCGCCGCGCGGATCAGACCTACCAAACATTCTTGTTCATAAACATAATGAATGACTGAATTTCCCTACTACAAACAGGCTTGTCTACGGTAAGGTACCGAATATTCTGGCGGCCCTCTCCTTGCACTGCGTGATGACGTGGTTGTACTGTCGGGAGAGAGCGAGGAGGGGCGAGCGCTCGCTGCGGCGCACGTGGTCCCCGGCGGCGGCCGCGTCCAGCTCCTCCGACTCGCTCTCCTCCCCCTCCTCCCCTCCCCCTCCCCCGCCCCTCGACACCCCGTCGATGTCCATGATGGCAGCCGACTCGCGAGCCCTCTCCAGACCCTCCTCCAAGTACCCATTCACCAGGTCGTCCACCAGAGAACGGGCGATAGAACTAGAACACGCATGTAAACAGTAAACAGACACAACAACTGCCATACCAGAATGCAATGCACAGCTCTGCTCGTCCGGCCGAGACACTGCGGGACAACTCACGAGCAGCGCCCCATTCTGATGTCATCTTCCTGCAATGCGCGTTGTCTTCTCACGCACTTATCTATCTTTGTTTACCTGAGTATCCGCGCCATCTGTTCGTGCGACTCTCCCTTCCCTCCGAGTGTGCGACACTCTTCCACCGCCTCCTCCACCCAGAAACGAACGTACCACACGTAGTTCTGAACACACATTCTAAATGTAACCATACAACTTTGAACTCACTAAGAACACCGTGTTGAGGTTCTTCTCGTACTCGGTGGGGCAGAGTCGGTCGGCGCAGTCGCAGGTGCCCTCTAGGAGGCGGACGAAGTAGTGCTTCACCCCGACCGCCTCCTCCAGGCAGTCCCGCGAGTCCTCGACCAGTGTCTCCAGCGTCTGCGCATCCATCTCACCGCCCTCCAGACACGAGTTCGACCTGTACACACAGAACATCATCCTCCCCCTTCTCTCTGACCCACCGTATGACTAGCCACTCGTTGACCAGCTCCACCCTCACTTGCAGTACGAACAGGAACATGGGGAGGAGGGAGGGCAGGCGCATCGCCCGCGCAATGTCTCCGTCCAGACCCGATCGAATCAGCTCCGATAGCACATCCAACTCCTACATAACGATATGATATTCATAGTAAAAATTGAAAACACAAAGATTCCCCACCTTGCTCTTCCTGAACTCCTCCTCGATCCACTTGGCTGTGGCCGAGGTGCCTGCCCCCGCAGCCTGTGCATACGTGACGGGCGCCCGCTGGAGGAGCACAGTCGCCTTGAGAAGACTCCGGTCGCAGATCTGCGCCACACGAGCCAACACCTACACGGACTCGTAACATACTCGAACTCGTACTCGTATCAACATGACAACGCACCTTGCGCATTCCCTTCACGGTGAGGTGTTGCTTGACGTATCGATGGAGGACGGTGCGCACGTCGCGGAGACCCTCGCTGAAAAGAGACGGACTACGCAGACGATCTCAAGGTCTCCTATTCATTTCACCCTGGCGACGACTGCAGCCCACTACAGGCGGCTATCAATATCGTGGATAAATGGTCCTCCATCTGGCAGCTACCACTTGCTCCTAACAAGATCTCTGCTTTACACATTGGCCGAAAGAATCCCTCTCACGTCTACACGGTCTCAGGCAGCAACATCACATCGGTTGACGAGGTGGTCGATCTAGGTTTCACCATCACATCTAACCTCCACTTCGGCAAACACTGCAATAAGGTCTTCAGGTTAGCTTTCAATCGGGCTTTCACCATCTATCGTTCTATCGTTTCGGCCGATCAGCAATTTCTCCTTGCCATCTATACCACATACATCCGCCCTCTTCTGGAGTACGGTACATGTGTCTTCAACCCGCACGACAAGGCTTCAATCGCGCTGCTGGAAAGGGTTCAAAACTATGTCACTCGTCTCATTTCGGCTCGGTCTTCTCTCACAGATCTTGATTCCTCGCAGCGCAACTCTATCATGGGTCTCCAATCTCTTCAACACCGGCGGCATATCAACGACATCGTGATGTTCTACAAGATTCTTGCGGGCTTCGTTGACGTAGATAAGGAGGGTCTCTTCGAACTGCGACCGTCGAGGCTGCGTGGGAACGATCTACAAGTGGTCCGTCCTCGGTTTCGGCTCCTCACTCGGCAGCACGTCTTCAACGTGCGCGTTACCAAATTCTCTCACTTGCTTCCTAGTAGTTGTCTTAATACATTGGCCCCGTCTGCTGCATTATCCCCATCCGCTTTCAAACGGCGGCTCCACCTTTTGAGAGATGTTTCGCAGTAATCCGTTTTTTTGTCTTCTTCTCGCTTAGATTGTATTGGTTCTTGTCTGTTCATTATTGTTTTTTCACGTGTTAACAATCAACCGTATAAATTATTATGTATCGGATACAGTGTCAAAAAACAGTTGAACATACTCAGATTGTGGTGCGTGGAGGGCGCGCGGCCAGAAGTAGCCCCCACTGCCATCGTCTGCCGCGGACACTTCCAGAAGAGTGCCCAGCTACAACACAAATCAAGCAATGCATTGAGAATTACGACAAACCCCCAGACTTCCACTCACCGTGGTTATTTTATCCTGCAGATCGTTGAGAGTAGTCAGCCACGCGTTGAGAACACAGACTCGAGCGTTGATTCTTACATTCAACGTATTAACGACGCTCATTTTACACAACAAAATGAATACCTGTCAATATCGAATGCGGCACTCTTGCAGTATTCGGACATGACGCGCGAATTGGGGAACAGAGCTTCGAACTCATCGAGGTGAGAGAGCAGAGATTCTGAAACACGAAATCAATTGTGGTTCACGGAGTACCACGTCATAGTATCCCATAGGAGTATCTATAAATCCATGACAACACATCTATGCGCGAGGCGAAACGTGTCCCCTCAACCCCTCACTCACCGACTCTGTGTAGCGCTGCCGAGAGCTGCGTCGAGTATTCCTTCGACAGCACCGACGGGTCCGACACGCGGATCTCATCCAACTGCAACCAGATGGTTCTCAATCATAATCGAGAATGATCGATACCTTGAGGTCCATGAGGTCCTTCAGCACGCTCTTCTGCGTCTCTCGCAGTCGACAGATGCGAGTGTCGTGTTCGGAAGCAGCCGACAGATCCAGGCTGCCCATCACGTCACTGAAATGTAAACAAGTGATACAGATAAGTTCAACAAAGTCTCACCGTCCCGCAAAATATGCCTTGAGAATGATCCACAACACGTCGGTGTACTTGTGCTCCTCGCGCTTGTTGCCCATTGTTAGCATCTACCAAACGTGGATACGCAACAGAAATACAATGTAGTTCTCACCACAACGCGTCTGTTGTCGACGTTCTTCTTGTTGACGACGACGTTGGACGACTTGTAGATGCGGTCGCGGTAGAGAATGGTGGACAGGTAGTGGTGCAGCCTGAATATCGCACAACTCACTGAACACTAAGAGAGCACGCACCATATGCGTGGTTCGTGATCGCGGCTGTCCCTCTCCCTCTCCCGGTCCGTCTCGCTGCTCTGACTGTGAGAGGAGATGGAGCGGTGCAGGGACGACGCGCCCGAGTCGCTCTCCTTCCGCATCACAGGGATGCAGTGGTACAACGGACGACACTGACAATGCATGTTCCGTTTGGAATCGAACCCCGTGACTTACATCGAGTGGCGCTCTTCTCTGTGGCACTCCGAGATAGTCGCAGTCGTCCACGTCCTCGCTGTCATACTGCGCATCGTGCGTCTTCGTCTGGCTTTTCCGGCCGCCATAGAAACGCGCTAACAGAAAATAGTATGAATGATCAAAAAACAGATAACATACGTTTCAGAGGAACGGTCCTGGGTGTGGTAGTTGGATTGAAACTGCGTCGACCGCGGTACACCTTCCCAGCTCCGTGCGACACGCGCTTCCGAATACCATATCTGCAACATAACATATAAAAATTTAAAAAAAAGAAGAGTTATAACCGAGTCTCATGAAGTTTACTAGACGAGAAGAAACATTTTCATATACCTGTCTGGATCCGTGTGTACTTGTGGTAAACTGTTGGTTCGCCGCATTGCGAACTGAAATGACACTATATACGTATGTTTAAAACATCATACATACAATGTAAACAAACAAAGACGAATGATAAAGAAACTGCAAACCACAACAACAAAACAACAAAAAAAGGCGCGCGCGACAACAGTTGTGCGAAATACACGAATTTGCACTGACACTGACAAGTGCACTACATGATATCCAGGTGGCGATTCGGAGGCGATCCGGCGCGAACCCGGCGGCGACTCGCCCGGTTGTACGTGAGTATCTGTCATCAACAAAAGGCAAATAATTTTATCAACAAATAACAGTCGAATGAAATCAGTAAGAACGCATGGAATATAATGATCAGTGAATCCACGAGACAGTCAGAAGTAGTCGAGCTCATGATCGAAGTAGGTGGCGTTGATGCGGCGGCAGAGAATGTGTCGGAGACGGGCGCGCTTCCTCTCCACCCTCTCCCACTCGGCCGCCTCCTCCGCGCTCTCGTCGTACACAAAGCCGCGGCCCTGCTTCAGCGACAAGTCCCAGTTGATCTTCCTGCCACGCAGCCGGTTCTCCTCCATCGGATTCTTCTTGTACAGCTCCACGCGGCCCGGCACGCCTGATGAAAAGAAATATGTGAATATGAAGGTGAAATAGGTATAAGTGAAATAGACTTACGCAGGAGAATCATTTCCCAGTAGTCGAGATCGACCTCGTTGGTGAGGTCGAAGCGAGCGAGACGGAACACGCGCAGCTAGAATAATGAGGCATAGTGATGCACATGGCGGCACGCACATTGGGGATGAGGAAGACGTCCTCCATGCACTCCTCGATGAAGTCCATGTCGTCGTCGTTGCGGGGGTACACGGCGCCGCTCACGGACGTGTCCATGTTCGCGCCTGCAGACGTCGGGAGTGAGGAAGGAGAGGGGACACTCACACTGCACGTTGAGGTCGAGATGCTTGCAGTAGGGCGCGAAGCGATCCGAGCATCCCACCTGCGACAGCAACTCCACCCACAGCACCAGCACGTCCACGTGGAACCACGGCACCATGCTCTCCAGGGTGTCCAGCAGCACCCACACCTGCCAATACGCAGTCAGGCTATGGGATAGGAGTGTAGTGAGAGAGTGAGAGAGAGAGAGAGAGAGAGAGAGAGAGAGAGATCTGGACACTCACAGGATCGTAGCTCTTAGCAGTGCAGAGACGGAACTCGAGGCGCACGCGGCGGGTGTCGAAGTGATGGGAGACCCATCTCTGCAACGGAAAGATGAACGGGGACGCGGGGCGACCAGACTGACCAGGTTGCTGGCGCAGCTGTGAGTGGTGCGCTGCGAGTCGATCACTCCCACGCGGACGGTGAGAGGGAGGCGGATGCGGGGACAGGCGTCTGCAAGCAACACCCCCTATCCACTACATGCACACGCACTCACAGTGGGGCAGGAAGCGCGCGCGATCCATCTCCACATGGGTGAGGCGAGGCAGGCGAGACAGCAGACACATCACAGACGGCATCACGTAGTCCTTCTGCAAAGACGACAATGCGCATAGAACCCCCGCTCCTCCGCCGACTGACCGGCTTGTAGTCGTGCTGCTCCAGCCGTCCCTTGAACGAGACATGCGTGATGTGGTCGTCGTAGCAGTCCACGATGCGAGTCAGACCGTCCTCTGCAGTAGATATAGTACTTATTTCCAATAGTTCCTCACCTATCTTGGCAGGGTAGGCAGCCCTCCAAACCTTCTTCTTCCTTCCATCTACGCGCACCCTGACAGACTGGCCAGCGAACTCGAGAGAGATGTCATATACGAGTCCGGCCTGCAGTCTCCTATCATCGCTCTCTCTCTCTCTCTCTCTCTCTCTCTCTCTCTCTCTGTCTGTCTCTCTCCCTTCTGCTCCCACCTCCTGGTCCTTCTCGGATATGTCGACGCCGTATACATCGTGGAACTCGATGCGCACCTCCTCCCGGGGCGATGCCACCTCCCACATCGCATCCACCAACGCATTGCACTTGCGCGCAGCCAGTCGAAACTTGTCGCGAGTCTAAACGACCATACTTCGTCGAACATGTTAGGTGCGTACCTGGATGGAGAGGTAGGCGAAGATGGTGCGGTGGGTCTTGTCCGGCAGGTCGAACAGACTGCACTCGCTTCCTGAATAACGCTTATATGAGCAACTGTATGTGTTCAACTAACGAGCTAATACTAATGCGTAACCATCGAAAAACAGAACACATGTTTTGGTCCGTGTTTCGGCGGTTTCGTATATTGCCCCTTCCTACCCACCGAGCAAGAGGTCATCAGCAGTAGATATGGTAATCATTCTGAAACAGGAAAACGTTAGTCAAACACATTTACATGACAGTTATGATAATCCATACAGAATGAGTGAAACTTCCGTGGACAATTGCTCCGCCCCCTGATTCAGGCATGTTGGCGGGATTTCCCCTCATGACGTCACTAGACACATTGAATGCAACATTGCAACAGTTTCAATTCTTAGTGTCTGTCTCGAAGAGTTTTTTAAGGAATTTTCAAAGAAATGTTTTTTAGTTTACAATGACCTTTTACGGGGGGTTGTGTTCTCACATCGATAGGGTGATTGGAGTGAACAGCGAGCTTTCGACGCGCCCGCCTCCCTCTCCGGACGACGAAGTATCCATATCTGCATGGAGGACTCGGACGAAGAGGAGAACATACCAATATCAGATAAGGTTCACCAATCAGTTTCAATCTTTTCACGAGAGGGAAGGGAAGGTGAGATTTCTGCTGTCCAATAGTTTTGTTTACTGTAGCACTGTAGCGTATATTATTGTTCACATATATGATTTTTCCACAAAAATTGGAGAGCTGAGTTCGAACGATATATACTTTATATTCATTGTGAAATGTGTTCAGTTCGTCGCAGACCAACGAGCGCGTGATGGGAAAGCTCGATGAGATGCGCGCACACGGTGAGTGCATCTCTAATATGTGGATGTGTATTGGATGCGTTGCTATGTGGGGATGGGGAGGAGAGGGTGGCCGCGCACCGCGCACTCCTCGCCGCAAACTCACCCGTATTCCACGCCATGTTCTACGGACACATGCTCGAGGCCGCACACAGTCAGCATACTGTGTTCAGGAAAGTTGGTTATTCCCACATTCAGAGGAGTGTCGCATGGAGATGCGTGGCGCGGTGGCTCGATCGCTGATCGACTTCTGCTATCTACACGGGCAGACCGACCATCTCGAGAGACACGGCCGTCGACCTGCTGACTGCCGCAGACATGCTCGTTATGCCCCATCTCATCGTGAG
This sequence comes from Rhabditoides inermis, assembly GCA_963966185.1. Classification (NCBI taxonomy): domain Eukaryota; kingdom Metazoa; phylum Nematoda; class Chromadorea; order Rhabditida; family Rhabditidae; genus Rhabditoides; species Rhabditoides inermis. Next base: position 44,938 of record CAWZYM010000496.1, on the reverse strand, counting down.
TTCCCTGTCTCCTCCTCCATGTGTGTCATCTCCTTTTCCAGGAGTGCGTGGCTGGCTGGCTGCAGACGGCTGTTCTGCCGTGTGGTGCGCTTCCCGTGTGGCAGGTGGCAGCCAGCACCCGCCAGACTCTGCTCGCCCACGAGTGCCTCCTACACGTCTACTATCAAGTCACCGTAAGCCAATTTTCAAATACGCATATATAGAAGGTGATGCAGTTTGGCGCCGACTGGTCGGTGGTTCGGGAGCAGCTGCGAGGATGTAGTGCCGATCAGATGGAGAGTATGCTTCGCGTTCTCGACTATCACAATCACAACACGCCTCGCCATCGTCATCATTCCACGGTATGTTGCACAGTGGTGTTCCCTCCTATGCAACATCAGATGCTTGCTGTGATGTGCGCGTGGGAGAGTGCTGACAAGGATCGAGGCGGTGCGAGTCGTCAGGTACTTTGTGTATGTTTTGCTTTTGCACGCATTGTTACAGATAATCTCTACTCTGGGACTGTGTGAGAAGCCGATTATAAATGGTAGCTGATAGGTGTTACTATGCATTCGCATTACATTGCTATGTTCAGATCTGTCTTCTGTGTTCGAGTCTCTTGAGGATTGGCCATCCATTCCGCGCATGGTGCAGTGTTGTGAGGTACGTGAATCACACCATGTTGCATTTTGATTTGTAGACACTCACCTGCATGGTGACTGCGCCTACGGGTGGAGATGTGGCGAACAAGCTGGGCGACTATAGCTACAGGAAGTCGCTGCTGGTTGTGCTGCGAGTGAGGGACGCGGCTCTCGGGGCGCTATCTTCAACACGCTCACTGCGGTCGTCTCACGACTCGGCAGCGCCAGCGTGGTCGAATGGCTAGTGGTGAGCTATGGGGTGTCACAATTGGTCGTGGTATGGATAATTCAGAGGGGTCATGTGTACGACAATCTTCTCGCTCTGTTGTGCGACCTCGACTTTGACCCGCACTCTGTCTCGTCGCACGCTCTCTTATCTCTCTTTGTTGCGTGCAGTCAGAAGGTCTCCCCTGAAGAGTTCCTCTACTCACGGAACGATGGTACGCTGTAAATGGATCGATTGAAAATATTCCATTTAGGCGAGGTCAAATTCGGAAGCGATATGGTGCGCCTTCTGATGGTTATTGAACCGACAGATCAGCGCGTCGCTTCACTTATTCAGATTGTTAGTCTTGCGGAAGAACCAATTGTGTTATGTTCTTTCATATTTGCAGTTGACTCGTCTCGATATGCCCGGTTACATCGACTCCTTTTTCTCCCTTCTCACTCATCCCGTGAGTGACCGGATATGTCTGTTTAGACGTCTTTTTCAGTCTCGCGAAGTGCGCATTCTCTCGTGCAATGTTCTCACAAAACACATGCGTCTCACGGAAGGCGATACAAGTGAGTTGTAGGATTGTGTATATAATAACACGCAACAAGCGTCTATCAGGCGGCGAGTGGCGATCCTGTGGGAGATGCTGGAAGGAGCGAACAGAGCGGAGGCCAACGCGGCTGCCAGGGCACTCGGAAGAAACATCCGCCAGCTGGTTCGGTCACATGGTGTATCGTCACATGCTCTTTCAGTGGTTGATGTGCGATGGAAAGGGGGTGGAGTGGGGCGACTTGTCTCGTCTCATCGCGTTCGTCGGCCACCTTCTCAACAATAACGCCCGCGACGCGGATGACGTACACACCATTCAGAAGTACGCCGGCGGATCGTGTCAACTCTTTCGTTTTGTAGCTTTCTGTCATTGTTTAGATGCGCTATTGGCTTGACTCACCTGGTTGGTTTCAATGCTCCGAACAAGAAGGCACTCGCCTTTCTCGAGCGACACAACCTCTTTCAGCACCTGAGTTCCTTTTTCGAGGTATGAGTTGTCTATTTGTGGCCATTATATTGTGGTTATAGGCATACAAGCGTCAGTCGACCTACCGCGTGTTCAATTTTTTCGTGTACCATTCCCGTGCGCTTCTCCTCCGCACGTCCACTCTTTTCCGCGTCATCTTCAAGCAGGTTAGTCACTCGAGTCAAGCCTCTCCTCATTCTCCTCAGATCGCCCAGGCTCAGTTCGTCGAGAAGTACTTCCGCTACCTCACACATCTCGCTCGCCACTGCACGTGAGACATGCTCTAGCGCGCATATTTCTCATTGTGATTCAGCGACGAGGAGCGGGGTGTGATGACGTCAGTGGTATCGAAAGTGGGCGGGTTCGAGTTTGCTCGCAATGTGATCAGTGCGAAGCGTGGTGCGTGGGTGTACAGTGGCGCAGACAGGGACGCGGCCAGGGGGTGAGTGGGATGGGGCCGGGTGGGACAGGGCAGGAGGCATCAGCGCGTGTTGCAGCTTCCTCGCGAGCAGACGAACCTCAGGAGGAGACACGCAGATGATGAGTAGACCTGAGCGGTGTACACTCTGTACTGTTACTGTGTGCTAGTAGATTTTGAGGTGTTCCTTTTAGTGTATGAATGTATATGTATTCCCCACTATATATTATTGTTTTCATTCCAGGATAGTGATTTTGCACATGGGATTTGAAGATAGCTTCTACATTGTATACGTCTATTCGAAATGAACAATCCCAATGAAGTTGTTTGTCAGATCGAAAACGTGTATATATGCATGTTATCTCTTGAATCATACATATCAGAGAAATGACGTTATCAATGCAACTGATAGGTGGGTATTGATGTGCGGCGTGCGTGAATGGAGTGCGAGTGTGCGTGCGGGCTTCCCCCGGAAGTGTGGCTGTCGATCCTCGTCCATCTGCCCACCCATACCATCGTCGCCTTCCACTATGTCAACAAGTTCTTCCACCACCTCGTGTCTGACAGCTTCCGACGACTCACAGCACTCACCAGCACGGCGCTCGTAGACAAAAACGCGGTCAGTACATCTCACAGTTCTTGAGTGGAACTAGTATTCAGGATGGATTCGAAATGATTGCCATTCTGAAGCGAGAGAATACTTTGGACATTCGATTCGCGCGGAGATGGTATAGCACTGCTCACCTCGTTGACAACCCTTCCATTGAGGGAGTGTTGCATGTGGAGTACCCGAGAGGTGCACAGCATGCAGGGGCGACTGCGGTGTGTGGACTACGAGAGAGCTGCGTGGGACTTCTACGCTCATCTCTATGCACACCAGTGGAGGAAGACTGTAGTGGTGGAGAACGAGAAACATCCGATCGACAAACTCGCCACGCACATCACTCGCCTTCAACGAAACACCCGTCTACTGAAGATCATATGTGTACGTTCCACATGCATTGCTGTATGTATTCTCGTTCAGCTCAAATTTAACGAAGGAGACGTGAAGCAGTTGTGCGAATCAATTGGTGTCAGTCTACCGATTGTATTCGAGTTTGAAAATGGAGACGGTGGGGAGACACATGATTTCATTCATATCATTTTTGTTGCAGAAAAGTGGGAGTACATGGAAGACGATGATGTGATGTCAATGGGTCGAGGAGGCGAGTATGGACTAGACTATGAAGACGGAACGTACTACTAATCTGAACGTGTTTATTCCACCCGTGATACATTGATATTTACACAGAATAACAGTACTCGTATGTTCACTTTCTACAGACAAGCATGGTCGCGTGACCTAGAGAAGGAGGAGTGCTATGGCTATGGCTATAGCTAGAGAAAGGCGAGGGGAGAGCGAGGGCCGACACTTCCAGTCTCTTTTCAGAGTGGAGATGTCCACATGGGTATTGATCTCCCGTCTATCACTCCGCACTATATGAGAGAGACGGACAGCGTCCGACTCTGCGTCCGCTGATAACGACACTACGTTTTCGTCGCCTGAAAAAAACACATATCTCTCTCTCACTCTCTCGCACGCACCTGTGAACATGAGATCATAGACGCACGCGTCGAAAAAAGCCCCAGTGACGTTGACAGAGCGACAGCGTTCTGTAGTGACATTACAGTAGTCCTAGAGTCACCTGCTTGCTCACCTGTAGCCACTTTGATGGGCACCCGTATTTGCTTGGCGTGACATCGGCTGAATGAGGTGGGAGCGAGCAGGGCCGATGTGGTAGACACCTGGGATACGGTAGTGTATAGAATACTGTACACTGAATATACCTCTTTGAGGCATCCTTGCGAGCACATTGCTGGCACGTTGGCGTCGTGAGTGGTGAACGGAGCCTGACGAGGGGATTTGTGGGCGGTGCTCGGATGGGCGTGGCTTACCTCCGATATGAGCTTGGGCGCGCGGACGGAAACCGAGAGAAACTGCGCCCTCTTCCTGATCACTATGGTCGTGTTGCAGTGGCGGATGCGGATTTCGACTTTGGACGCGGACTGGGCGAGAACCTGGACAGCACTCGAGTGCGTGTGTGAGTGAGTGTACTCTGCCCACCTCCACACTGCGTATACTGGCGTCGTCGACTGCCTCCGAGTGGGTGGTCCCGTCGGTGAAGGCTGCCGCCAGCCGCTCCCCGCCACTCGCCTCGAAGCGGACGCGCCGAGTGCACGCGTGAGATCGCACCAGCACTGTCACCTACAACAGACAGCTCCAGTGAGTAGGGGTTGTATGCTATGCTATGTGTGTTTGCACTGCCATGAGAGAGAGACTGCGCGGCGCCCTCTCCAACACCGATCAACGAATCAATGTGAACGAGAGTGACAGAGAGTTGAAACAATCAAGACGCACCCGAGAGAGCGCCGTGGTGAGAGGATCGTCGTCGGTCGACGACGACGTGACTTGGATGAGGAAGAATCTGTTGTCGATCATCGTCCTGGCTCCCCTCTCCACGCACGTCGACATCTTTCCATCGGTGGACATAAGATGGGGGTCTCCGAAGAGGGAGCAGAATGAATGAGAGGAAGCAGGCAGGAAGCGACAACTCAACACCACATTCATTATCTTTTAAAAGTACTTCAGATTAAAGATAGTTGGTTTGTACTGTTGTCTCAATTGAATAAAAGGACCGAATGCGCCCTTTCTAATTGCATACAAAGGACTGGGCTCACTTGCTGGCGCGTCTGCTCTCTGCGTGTTCGATCTTCTTTCGGAAGACGTGGTCGCAGTGCAGGTCCCTCCACGCCTTGCCCATCACCACCTCGTGCGAATGGAAGTTGAAGTTGCCGCGACACGAGCCGCGAGTCGCCAGCAGACAGCGGCGGTACACGTTCAGCACCTGACAGGGCATGAGTGGCGAGGGAGGGAAGGGCCCACCTCGCAGTATCTATAGGAGCTGGTGCGCGGAAGACTCTCGTACTCCAGGGTGCTCATGTAGGCGTTGTAGCACTGCTCCATCTGACACGAGTCACCTGAAAGTTCGAAGTGTTGTATGTTCGTGTAAGTGAAATCGTACCGTGTGCGCCGTGTAACGCATATAGTAGAATGAAGAGGAGTGGAATCATTGCCGCCACATCGCTGATCTGATCACGTGTCTGTGCAAATGAAGCGGATGATTCGGGATGACGTCAATGAGGAGAGATAGAGAGAAAAGAGAAAGAAAGGAAGAGAGAAGTCATTCAAGGCGGCACATGTGCGCCACATATGCTGCATATAGCACTGTGTAGGAAGTATCCCCGAGGTTTACGAGCGAATAGTGTCAACGGAAGGCGCGACAACATTAAAAAAAGTCGTGGAAACTCGACAAGAACACAAGACAGTGAATTGATTGGCGATCGATGGGTTGATTGTGGCGATGTGTGCGATTGCACTGTACTGATCAAAATCAAAACATCGCAACGCCTCGGCGGCAAGCTACCGTATGCCAGACGGTGTAATGGGAGAGAGAGAGACAGCCCAGGCGGGAATCATCCCCGTCTCGAAAGATGAAAGCAGACAGACAGGCGCGGAATGTTTCAAGCGAAGAGCGAGAGAGATTGTGACGCGGAGAGAAGACGGTGAAGGGGTGAGGCGAGGGGCGCCACACCCTCAACCAGCAAAAACAAGCAGGAGGTGAGAGGGACACGCACCATTGCACTCTCTCAAAAGACGACACCGACCGGAGAGTATGACAATGCGACATCAAAGCAGATGTCGCAAGCAACCATGACACTCTTTATAGCCGGCACCTGAACGCCCGATTGCTAATTATGATCGGTGGAATGTGGTGTGTGTGTGCGTGGAGAGAGAGAGAGAGTGAGAGAGAGAGAGAGAGATGGCGGCGGTGCGATCGCGCAGATAGAATCGAGGCGAGTGAGCGGCTCATTAATATCTATTAGACACGACAGCAATGCGCGAATCTCGCGCATCATTAATAACTGCGAACCGCGACACTGTCGCGCACCGGAAACTGCGCGCGGAAGAATGGTGGGAATGTGCGAAGAGAGAGAGAGAGAGAGAGAGAGAGAGAGAGAGAGAGAGAGACGGAGGGAGAGGGGTACTGTGACTGTCTGGTGTCCAGGCGGGACAAGGCGCCGCAAAGACGAAGATTTATGGGTGAAATCTCAACAGCGGACAGCGATTCGAATTCGAATATAACGAGAGAAGGGCTCGGCACAGCAGCGCGGTTTGAGTTGGTCCCCTCTCCCTCTCTCCCTCCCTCCCTCTCTCATCGCCTCACTCTCTCCTTCTCTCAAGTGGGCTCTTTTGTTTGCTGATGATCTTTCGAGCCTATATTAGATTTCCTCATTTCCGGTCGATGAGACTACAGAGTAACTTTTTTTTAATCATAGAAAAGAGGGAAGTCGCACGGTCATTGGTGAGTTAAAACGAAAGAAAGTTATAAACGAATGAAAATACTATTCGCAGACAGCTGATGCGATTCGTGGCTTATCTTCTTCCCTTTACTTAATTTTATCGCAGTCACGCGATCCGCACTGATAGACGTATCGCAGTGTATTAATATGCAGATTGATTGGGGGCTGGGAACGAAAGGGAATGAGGAAAAGATGGGCATGCATTCCGTTCCGAATCGACATCTTTGATCGTCGAGTGACTAAACGTTGCTGGAAACACGTTCAGAGATAGACTGATGGTGACGACAGCCCATCTCTCTCCTCTCTCTCCTCTCTCTCTCCTCTCTCTCTCTCTCTCATCTACGCTATCACACGTCATATAGTGTGATGCCAGTACGGTCTAGACGAGGATCCAACAAATCTCGTAACAGTTGTATGATAATGCAGTTAACTGAACGCAGTGAACAGTGGACGGTTTGATACTTGTTCCTCTCGACTACAACTTCAGGAAACAGTTCTCACGATAGCTCTCCCATGTGCCTGTGACCAGTCGGGATGCAAAAAGATCACGTGACCAACGGAAATGTGCAAGGTTTATTTTCTGCACGAGAAGAGGGATGATAGTGAGCGTTGCATGTTATTGGCTGAGAGAACGTAGACACACCACTTGGTGTTGTTGAGTGTGGAGATGAACAACTTCACATAGGGAATCCACCAGAAAGAGAGGCTGAAAGGGGGATAACATGAGAGAGGATTCTCGAAAAGAGATACTCACGATCCTAGATAATTGAATGATATGGAATTTAGTATGAAACATCCACTCAAATAGCAGAATCCGAAGGTCATCCTCATTTCAATCGACATTGGACGCTTCTTCTGAAAAATGCAATGGGTAAATGAAATGTTATTACTTACATTACCTTTACGTTCTGTGGTTGCGGATACATGGAATTGGATGGAGTTTGTGTTACTGTATTGGCTATAGAATATGGGTTCATTGAAAGTAATAAAAATTATTCGTACCAACAGACCGACTCTTCTTGTTTCTGAAGAGACGCAGTTTTATGAATACGAGTACGTTGATTGCAATTATGATAACCAGACAAATCATCTGGTAATAGACTGCATATACTAGGAATGGAAATGTGTTACCTGTAGGAAGTTGTTGATTTCACTGTACGTAGCGGTGCCCGGTTTGGCGTAGTCGAAATTCCAATAGCCACCCTTTGTATAGTACTTGTAGCCACAACACTCGGTGAATAGAGGGAAAGTGAAGCCAGCACCAATCAGAAACACAAGAAGAATGGAGAGATTGTAGTGTTTTCCCTGGAGGTCCCTCAAATCTTTGCCGTTTCCGAAACTTTATTCAATTCAAATAGGATGGCTCACCTGAATGAAGCGGGCATGTAAACAGCAGCAAACTGAAAAAGGGCGATTGCGGGAAAACCGATTAGTTGTATGAACCATTGCAGACACAGTACAACAATGAGGATGACAGTGAAGGTGGGGCCTAGAATGGACATAAATAATAAAGTACGTTTGACTGACCGGCTATCGAAGTGCCTTCGAATTCGCTCGGAATATCATGTGACAGAGCAGCTATTTTAGCCAAAACATCCATGAGAACGAGCAGGCCAGCGAGGTTGTAGATTGGGTAGAGCTGAAATCCAAATACTTCTCCCTCCTTCTCCTTCTCCTCTCTCTCTCTCTCTTTCGCTACCTTTGATAGTGGATACCGCAGCATAGCTAACAGCGCGAGAATTCCAAGAACGATTGTGAGAGAGCAGTAAAACACCTTGCCCATCGTCGAAAACGACCACATTCTGTAATAGCATCAAATGAAACATGAAGAAGTGAAAAAATATCATCAAGAAGAAACTGATTTTTCTATAGAACACAGATGGCTCGAAATGAATGACTGAAGCGCGCGCGGAATTCTGCATGAGTACAGTCATGAGAGTCTGCGAAGTGACTACGAATTGAGAGAGAAGAGGAAAGGGGAAGAGGGGAGAACGAGAGGGAAGGAGTATACCCAGTATGAGACAAATTGACAAGAAATAAGTACAGCGCGTACTGTACTCGTAATCGTAATGTGTTCGAGGAAACACCTCACCATTAGGCGCATATCTAATTCTAACGAGTCTATTGTGAGAGCTGTCGTTGGAAGTTGTGGGCTAGTGTCATAGTCCCTTCAATCTCTTCCGCAGAGTAATATCTTGAACCGGGGGCTACCTTTACTTTACCTTATTATGAAAAGTGAGATAGTTCTTGCTCGTTCAAAGGGCTAACAATCCGCGGTGCGCATCTCTCCGTTGTGTGTCTCTCGACCTCTCCAGACGGCGCCTGATTAGCATGCGAGTGCGGCGAGATCGCGTCTCATTTGCATACGAGCATCGATTGGTCGATCGGCAGGGCGACGTGGCAGTCGAGCCGCCGATCCTCATTCCACTCACACCCTACGTGCCGACCAGACGGTCAGCCATCCCTTCCATCTTGTTGTTGTTATTTTGATGTTGACATTGTCGATGTTATGCTTGATATTTTGCACTTGTATTGAACTAAGCTGTTCGCTGTTTTTCTGTCATCATTCTCCGTTAGTCTACGTGCAGTTCCGTACCCGGTTGACTCATTTATTGGTAGTCTATATTGTTCGGTTCAGCCCGGCTCCTACTCGACTGGACAAATAACACGACTGGTCTGGTCGACACTACTCACTACAACACAACTACCAAAAATTCATGTGAGTCTAGTAGTGATATCGATCGATATCAGTCGATAATCAACCCGTGTTGCAGTGACTGGTGTGATGAGCGACCTGGCGCGTGTTGAGATGGCGGAGAGGGTGAAGAAGGTGTCCCTGGACGACATTCCCCTGTACGACGACGACGATAGCGAGAAGAGCGGCGCGGAGAACGCGGGAGATGTGGGCGCGGAGCTGTCCACTTCCCGGGACTCTGTGCGCACCGCGCGCGCTCTGTCTCCCCTCGGAGGCGGACCCTGCGGAGACACGCCCCGGCCCAACCACAACCGCCCCTCCCTCTTCAACAAGAGGACCGCGCGCCTCGTGAGTACTCTGGTCTTGGCTATGGTAATCCGTTTCAGCATGATCCGTTTGCTCGCGGCCTCCGCCCGCCGCCTTTCGTCGGCACTGCCTCGCCCAAGATGCTGCGTCCGCCGTGAGTATCGATCGATAATCGATTGGTATTGACTGGCGCGTGGTTGCAGGCAGCTGAACGCGATGCCGCTTCTGCCTTTCTCGAATGAGTTCTCGAGCCAGCAGCAGCCGAGTGCGTTTATCGATCGATCGGTGCCCGCCCTCTCACACACACTGATCGATTGCAGGCGCGTTCCGGCCGATTGCTGCGCAGAATGAGGTGCGCCGGCAGACGCGAACTCCTCCCTCGGTACAGCTGCTCGCTCAGCGCCATGCGCCCCTCCGCCCCGCCCCCATCGGCCACGCCCCTTCGTTGTCGCGCGAGTCGCTCTCCTCGTCTCTCCGTGCCGCCCTGCCCATGCGCTCTGGGCTCTGCGAGGGCGGTGGTGTCACCTATCCCCTCATCTATGTGAGTTGATGGGGCGATCGATGGTCAATCGATGATATCGATATATGTTTGAGGTGTCTCCAGCGGGCACGATCTCTATTGTTCTGCACCACGATGTGCTGATTGAGATGACGGTTGATCGCTCTGTCCGCGTCGTCTGCCACGACAACTTTGCGGTGAGCGATCATCGATTGATATAGATTGACTGTGTACTCTTCAGGTGTGCTGTAACGCGCGCGGCACTTCGTCGAGCATCCTGCACCCGAACGCCCGCATCCTGCATGCCGAGGACAAGGTCTACTCCAAGTTCAGTAAGTGAGGGGTACGGTAGCATAGTGTAGGCACTTTGTATATAATAATGTTTATCTGCCATGTATATAATAATGTTTATCTGCGTATATGTGTAGGATGACGAGTGTAGTGTAGTATTGTACCTGAAGAAGTGTAACTGTGTTCGAAATGTTTATTGATATGAATATTACAGTACAGTATAGCTACAGTACGTCTACGTATGCATGATGTTTGAGGTTCGACGAACGACAAGATGGCTGTGTTCGGTGGACAGGGAGTCCTGTTCACGATGAGCCACCTCGCCGAGGCCTACCTGGTATCGGCCGCCGCCCTCAGGGGTACGAGAGGGAGAAAGAGAGAGAGAGAGAAGGAGAAAGAGGGGAAGAGATAGAGGGAGAGAGTGTTCTTCAGGTGCTTCCGCCGTGGCCCTGGACCAGCTCCAGTTTCCAGTCATGGAGAACGACTACACGGTGAAACTGTTCTACACCGAGGCACAGACTGGACAACAGGTGGGCGGAGCCACGGGAGGCGGAGCTTACCCTCGTCTCTTCAGTTCATCGCCATGTGCAAGGAGATTGTTCATGAGGCGACCTACGATCGCCGCCCCGACGGCAGCCTCACGATGCACGTGAACGGCATGCTGGTGAGTGGGCGGAGCCTGGGTGGGCGGAGTCTAGTGGCGGTGGTTGAGGTGCGACAGTCGTCTTCTGGTGACGTTGTCGTGGACGCTCGTCCCCGCCAGATCAGCTGCTCTCCCGCCAAGTCGACTGTCCACGTCCGCAGCTCATTCATCGACATGGCTGTTCAGGTAGGGGTGGGGCTTGAGGGGGCGGAGCTGACCTGGTGTGTTGCAGGACGAGGAGAAGGCGTTTGTGAAGCGCGGCGTGAAGAGGGTGCATGTCTCGCGCTCTGGCATGGTCGTCTCGGATGGCAACTCGATCACTTCGATGGACCACTTTGGACGCATCGTCAGCTGCACCTAGAGATACCACCCACGAAGGGGCCACCCACCAAGGCCCCAGCGCCTAGTCTTTTATATAGTTAGATGATTGCTTATAGTGTATGATTAGTTCTCTTCCGGTTTCCTCTATCCCGCGTTGGATCGGCGACCGATCACTGATTTCCCCCATCAATTCGTTTCTTTTTTCTATTCGTTCCTTGTTGTGATGTGTGTGTGTGCCTTGTATGCCCCCGGTTGTGCAAAGATAAATGTGATAAGTGTGAAATTTCAAGCGGATTGTTGATCACTCATACGAGAAGAGATAAATAAGTTTTAGCTGGGGATGATATTACCATGGTCCCACGGCGGATCATTCGCGGAACAGCCACTGAAGAGAAATTTTCACTCCGCTACGCTACGTGAAAACGACCGTTTTCACTCGCCAGGCACAGGAAAGGGACGATACGGCTTTATTCCGGCGGTTGCATCACATACATGTACAGACACACTACTATCTGTCATCACTGGGGTTAATGCGTGGGGCAATGGGAGAGAGGAGATCGCGCGAGCTGTTCTCCTGGGCGAGGAAGACGTTGACCCAGCTGCAGAGAGGAGCGGGGAGGGTACAGGGAGGGGTGAAGACGAAGACGTCGGCTCCACGCGATTCGCGCTGACGTTGAGACTACTCTAAAGACGGAAATGGCTGAAAATGTGGTTAGGTTATGTCTGCCTACGAAGGGCAGCTGGTGTGAGGGATGATGTGAAGATCTGCTACGGCGGAGCAATAACTCAACGAATCAAGACAATGGTGTCGTATAGGAGGCTAACCATTTGGTTTCTAGAAGCTTGAATACACACGTAAACGTATGTTTGTCGTCAGTGTACAGGATATAAACACCATAGGATGAGTGGAGAGGATAGGATGAGTGGAGAGGAGATAGCGAATAGGCGCATAGATATCACCGCCGTCGGGCTGAGGAGAGTTCGCGTCAATTGATCATTTCGTCAGTTGATCACATTTATCTTAATTTGAAGTGCGTAGTGTATGTTGAGTGTTGTAGCTGTGAAGAGCGAGGAGAGTGAAGAGGAGGATGAAGAGGACGGAGAGGACGAGGACGAGGAGATGGATCCAGAGATCGTGCGGCTATTGCTGAATGAGGGAGAGGAGGAGTGGCAGGATATGTTGAGGTCTTCCCGCAGTCCCTCTCATACGCCGCGCGTACTTTCGCCCGCATCTACCCCTGGCACTCCGGAAACAGACAACATGGCACGTGCAATCGATTACAGATGGTTCGGACATAAGGGGCGGGGCTTATGGGGGTGGGGCGGGGTGGACAACGATATGAACACTTTTTTAGTGTTTGATGGTCTATCCCGTCGGAAATGATGTGTGGCAGATTCCATATGATTCCCCACGCCATCCACCTCGCCTTCTGATGGAAACCACCGACCCTACCGGCACCAGAGAGAGGAGAGAGAGGAGAGAGAGAGAGGAGAGAGAGGAGAGAGAGGAGAGAGAGGAGAGAAGGTAGAGAGAGGAGAGAGAGGAGATAGAGGAGAGAGAGGAGAGAGAGAGGAGAGAGAGGAGAGAGAGGAGAGGGTGACAATTCCTTGACTCGAAAATAGTCAACACTTGAACTTAGCAGTCTATGTGCACAGGCAAACAGACTCCCGGGGGGCACGACGTGGACGTGAGTGTTGACAATTTCTACTCCCCACCACGGCCCGGATAGTTGCACAGCGCGCCTCACAGAGAGAGCGGCTGGCGCGCAGGCTGCCCCGCGAGTGAATGAGCGCGTAGCGATTTCAAGAAAGAAATTATCGCGCCCAACCGCTTGCTGGCAAATTCGTAAAAGAGCAGAGCGTCGCGTGTATGCGGCGCGGTCGTGGGCTTGACCGCTCTCGGCTGTGCAACTATCCGGACCGTGCCCACAAAGCACAACACCAAGATCAACTTCTCCTACTCGTTCGAAGAGCTCGTTTCGTTCTTGGTGGTATGTTATTCACCCCAATTTATGTCTCTACTGGATATTTCAAATTCACGCCCACTTAGGCCACGCCCCTTTGACTTTTCAGATGATCCTGGCTCCGCCCTCCTTGCACATCTTCACCGACCCGGTAACTAAGATCTTTCTGTCATTGGAGTCAAATTTGAGACGGGTGAGTGAAGAGAGGGAGAGTGAGAGAGTGAGAGCTGAGAGAGTGAGAGAATGAGAGAAAGAGAGAGAGAGGGAGAGAGTGAGAGAGGGAGAGAGTGAGTGAGAGAGAGGAGGGGGAGGGAGAAAGAATCATTGCAGTGTGTACTGAGGATGATGTTAGAACATGGCATAGACAAAGGCGTGTGGAAGGACAAGCTGCCGGGGCTGAAAGAGACGGCTGTGTCGATGAACCGGGAGGAGAAGCTTCTGCTGAACGTCTTCGCCAAGTACTCCAAGTACAGGAACGGTCGGTCAGCACTTCACGACGGAGCATGTTGTGACTGGTGTGCCTTCACCTTGAAGAAGGGAGACAAGGCACGCTTCGTCAAATGCTGCATGGAGGGGTGAGTTTCTCCAAGTGGGCGGGGCTTTGGGGGCGGTTCTTGACATTTATTTTGTCGTTTCAGGTGCGAGCGGTGGGGGCACGTTCACTGCCACGGATTCTTGGAGGATGACGACCTCAACGACGTCGAGTTCTACTGCTGGATGCACGATGCCGAGCACGAGGCCAAGTTCCACTCGAGGATGGAGGACAGCCAGTGTCGTTTTCTCGAGAGACGCGCGGGACATGCACATGGAAAGTAGACTAAATGATACAGAAAGGGTGAATAAAAAATCCTTATTGTTCACGGAGAAACAAAAAGGACACAAATAGCTTCCAAATTGGTCAAAAATGGGCGGGACTAAAAGGGGCGGAGCGATTATGATTACCGTAGTCGTTCAGGTACCATGACTGGAAACGACGTGCACTGGTTCCTCTCGAACTCAACGGAGATCCTGTCCGTGCTGGAGGGTGTGAGCGACGCCGAGTGCGTCAAGGAGCGAGTGAAGCAGTACAAGGAGTACCTCACCCCGCTCACCGTGCTCTTCAAGGCGTCCAAGGCTCGCTTCATGAACGACGACCAGATCACTGTGATCGAGGGGACGCTGAGGAAGGTGATCGCGAAGGCGATCCAGGAGGAGTTCGTTCCACTCAGGTATACCCCTAAGGTTCACCATCTCCTCTACCATCTCGCTTCCTTCCTCCGAGAGCACGGGTCACTTGGCCTGGTGTGCGAGCAGGGTGTCGAGCACTATCACAAGGTGCACGACAATACCCTGGTCGGCACCTTCGGCAACTATGGTGAGACGGTGCGCGCTCAGAAGGCGACGTTCATTCACGTTGCCAACTGCAACGTGCACCGTCTCAACCCCAAGTTCCGTGCACTCTGGAAGTGATCACTTGTCTGTCTTCCCCATCCCCTGTGTCCAGTTTTCTGTTGTGTTCTGTGAATGGTTTTGTTCTTTATATCTGTTTTGTTGAGTGGGTAACACCCAATATGTACTTCTGGTTGTTAATAGATTCTTGTTATTTATCGATTGTTTATCGATCGTTATCTTGTTTTTTGTAAGCAATGTTGTCCTGGTTCACGTACAGGTCTTCAGACTTGGCGTACTCCTTCAAAGTGTGTCCGTTCACCTCCTTGCCATCCGCCTGGATGAGGGAGCTAAGCTGCACGTACTTCAGATGGAAGAGACGAGAGTTCACCTCCAACGACGTTCCCGTTGTCGCCGGGGTGATCTATAACTTGTTACAATTATCATCATACTATCCACTTTCCTTACAGTCGTGTCATCTCCCTCGTGGTTGCCGTTGTAGTTCTTCAAGTTTTCCACCGCGTCGCCCTTCTTGTCCGTGAGCTTCACGTAGTCTACTCTGTCTCTTTTTCCATACTTACCCTCAAGTTGCGCAGTCGGCAACATGCGGATGTTGAGAACGTTCGAGTACAAGAACTCAGAGACGTTCTTGAAGTCCCTGTGGCAGGTCTTCATCGCCGCCATCACGTCCTGCACCGTCGACTTATCACTCAAGTCGTTGACGAGCTTGGTATTACGGCCGGTCTTCTTCTCCTTTTTCTGCTTCTTCATCTGGACGTTGCTGTTGGGCCCAGTACTCGGACGTTTAGACTGATTAGGAGGCGCCATAATACAGATACTTGTCGTTTCGAAATTATCAGCTTTTCGTCTCGCCTCAGTTTTATACTCTGTTTTCCCGCGCAATTTCGCATTCCTCTCTATCGATCATTACCTCTTTCTGCAATTTTTTGTTTGTGTTTTCTTCCCATTTTCTCATACATCTCTATGTTTCAGGTCTTTCCTATTACATGTAATTTTACAGTCTCGCTTTTATGTTCACCACTGCGGTCCTGCACTGATGATGCCTCAGCAGGCAGTAGACCCCCCGCAGTGGTCGTTATCAGATAGTACTTTTAGTAGTCAACTAGTCTTTAAGTAATTCTACTTGTAAGCCTGTCTGCAGGTTAAAGGGTCGAAACAGGATTCCTTCATGTGTCTAGCTATTATGTTCTACTATCTGTTCTCCTATCTACTTTAAAAAAAAACCCTTATTGTTGTTTGTTGATGACCAGTGACGTCATCTAGATTAAAGAAACTTTGAGATTGAGAGTTGCTATGATGAAGGTGGACTGCTTGGGTCTATACAAGTCCACTTGCAAGGTTACAGGTCAATCCGATCACTTTTATTGAAAATACAGTATCCTCTCCAGTCACAGTGCAGGTCGAGTCGAATAGGCTCCAGATTCGCTGTAGCTCCTTTTGCACCGATCAAGGAATCGACTTGAAATTCGGATATGTCATGGCCAGGGACTCCTACAAACTTTGTATGAGCCCCGATTTTGAGATTTCGCTCCAGAAGGACCACCACATGACGTGGCGTCGAGTGCTCTCAGACACCACAAATCGTGACGTCATCTAGATGAAAGTTGAGATTGAGAGTTGCTATGATGAAGGTAGACTGCTTGGGTCTATACAAGTCCACTTGCAAGGTTACAGGTCAATCCGATCAGTTTTATTGAAAATACAGTATCCTCTCCAGTCACAGTGCAGGTCGAGTCGGGAAGGCTCCAGATTCGCTGTAGCTCCTTTTGCACCGATCAAGGAATCGACTTGAAATTTGGATATGTCATGGCCAGGGACTCCTACAAACTTTGTATGAGCCCCGATTTTGAGATTTCGCTCCAGAAGGACCACCAGATGACGTCGAGTGCGGCGATTCGAGACACTCGTAGGCGTGCCTACGAATAAATTTCAGAGGAGATTCTTTGTAGGAACATTCAATGTATGTATATATATGTCCCTAACTCGATTTTTGTTTAAATCAGACCATTCTGAGTCATATTTCCAGATTGTTTCAGGTGAGTCGTGAGTCTCTCTCTGCCAGCCAGGGTGCGGATCGCTGCCCTCTGCGCGTATCGCTGCCTTCTGCCCGCGAGTCTGGTTTCTCTGCACTCTAACTGGCCGCGACGGAAGTCGGCAGTCTCGCTGCGTTTCCGCTCCGTGTGTTGTTATTGTTGTTGTTTGTTATATCTGTTGATTTACTTAGAACAAATGCTGATAGTTTCTGTGAAACTATCAGTACATTAACATTAATACATGATACATTGCACGGCCCCGATAGTTGCACAGCGCGCCCCACAGAGAGAGAGAGCGGCGCGCGCACAGGCAGGCCGCTTTGCGAGTGAATGGGCGCATGGCGATTTCAGTGAAGAAATTATCGCGCTCTAGCGCTTGCTGGTAATTCGCAGTGGAGCTGGCGCGTCGCGTGCTTGCGGAGCGGTCAGTGCGAGCGCCACTGTCCACTGTGCAACTATCCGGGCCGTGATTGATACATTGATACATTAACATTTGAAAAAAAAAATTTTTTTTTCGAAATTCAACAAAAGGACATTCATTCTCCTTTGAAAAGTATTAGCGTAAAGTACCTCTGTTTGGGTTTATCTCCAATGACTACAGCGTGCGGGTGGGGCGCGGGTGGGATGCGGGTGGCTGACGACTAGTTGACGGTCCGCGCCCCACCTGCACCCCACCCGCAGCTCACCCGCGCCTCACCCGCACCCCACCCGCAGATCAACCGCACCTCACCCGCGCCCCACCCGCAGAATTTCTCTCCGATAAGCCCCGCCCCCTTTCCCAGGCGCCTCCACCGGTTTACTTTGCCCTATTCTCTCGATTAACAAATATTACTGTCAAATATTTATTCGGAAACACCCAACGTGAACTGTAAAAATCACACATGGCACAGGTAAATTGGTCAAAAATCAGTCAAAGATGGCATAAGAGGGCGAAGAAGAGGGCGCGTCTCTGGGCCAGCGTCGGCAGCTCGTCGGCAGCTCCGGCTTCTCCGCGATGAACTCGATCACATCAAACGAGCGCCGCCGTCGCCGACACTGCAACACAACATTCAAAATCATCGATAAGTCAACATCAACCCATTGTTCATGTCACTTGTCTCAATTATGAATAAAGTATATATATCACCCATGCATCGGCCAGATTCAATTATAAACAATCGGTTTAGCAATTTCTTAGGTTCAACTGTTCCTCCCATTTTGACTAATCATCGTTCCTCCTCACCCCTCACCTCGAATTCCATCAGCAGCTGCTCTTCGTCCAAATGCCCCTTTCGCCGTCGTACACGGGCCAAATGATGACAACGTACTCGCCGTACGAGCTGATCATAGTCGCGATCATCTCACTGTAAGTTAGGGATAACAAGTCACACGACACGAACACTGTTGAAATTATACAAGCCACATATCATACATGGAAACTATCAGTTCGAGTCACATTTCAAGTGAAAAGCGTTCACTGACCGGTTGATCTTGCGCGGGCAGTGGTCGTGGGTCGTGCTGGACATCTACCTGGTAGTACTGGTTGGTAACTCTCGGGAGTCGCTGGCGCCGCCCTTCCCCACCGCACCTCCTCGAAGCGCCTACAATCACAACAGTCAACACAACAATTATAGAAACGTATAGTATCGGCGGGTCTAACTGACAGCGAATGTCGACAACAACATAAGTGAACCTGACTAAGTATCGAACACTGAATGGAATCCTCCCCTTCTTCCTCTATATTATACCCTTCCTATCTCCTCCCTGCCTCTCCCACTCACAATCATCATTCGCAATGTCCAGATCGGGAGACGGAGACTTCCTGCCGGCATTGCAGACAAGAACGCATCCGCATGGAATTACGGCGGACACAACTCGTCCGTCACCCTAAACATAAACGTTCCGTCAAAACAATGATGTCAACCTGAGTGTGAGGCGCGCTTTTCGTACCTGTACTGCGGGCAGCTCTGCGTGGAGATGTCGTATCGGGGGACGTGGCCGCGCTCGATCGCCGCGTCCACGGAGCGTGCACTCGCCGCCGCTCTTCTATCAACATTGTGCCTAGAGAAGATCGATCAATAATAATACACAATATCAGTGCTACAACAAAAGTAAAACGGAAACAATACAATCCATACACAGAACGGTGATACTCGGCAACTCAACTGGGTTTAGAGTGACAATGCTCATACTCGGAGTTTGTTTACTTAAAGCTTAATGAAATACACTTATAAAATGAAATGAAACAAACAAACAAACAAATCAAACAAAATAAATAATGAAAAAAATACGAAAGAAAATCGCCATTGTGGCAAAAGAGCAGAACAACATTTTATTATTCGCGGTAGAGCGCGATTAGTAAATTCTTTTTTCTCCCCACCCGCAGAGAATCTCTGCGGGTGGGGCGCAGGTGACACGCTAGTCGCGCCCCACTCGCGTGCCACCCGCAGTTGCTCTTTCAGTGCCTTTCCCGCGCCTTTCCCGTGTCTCACCCGCTTCTCACCCGCAGCTCACCCGCGCCTCACTAGCGTGCCACCCGCAAATGTCCCCAATCGGCTCTCAACCCGCGTCCCACCCGCGCGCCACCCGCACTCTGTAGTCAGTGTCAATTCAACAAAATCACATGCATAAAACTATTATTTCTATTCTAAACTATAAACACAACCTGCTCTCTCAAAAAGATCACAAATACATTGACAATCAAATGTCAAGATGAATATACTATTGCACACACACATATTCTATCACTCACATTCTATCAACTCGTTCATCAAATAAGTCATGTATTTGTTTACATTCAAAAATAATGAAAACATCATGGTAAACTAAACGATAGTTCTATAGATGTTTATCACACGATCCGCGTAAGAATCGGACGAATTTCGGGCAGGTGGGACCTAGGAGCTAAGTGTGCGGTTATAGGGGTTTTCAAGGTTGCTCTACAAGGTAGTATAGGTGATTTTGTCCCAATATGCAAATTTGGTCAGTTAAGGGACCATGACCTCAAATCAGTCAGTTTTCGTCCAAAATTATTTTTTAATAGCTTGTTCGATTTGTCTTGATATTATAAGACTTTTTGTACATAAACATTTTTTTCATAAAACAAAAAAGAAAAAAGTTATGATCAAAATTTTTCAAAAAATTTCATATTTTATTTTTTTGAGATCTTTTCGCCTCGAAACAACAAAAACGACTAACACCATTCGATTCTACGCGTTAAATCAAATCACTATGATTTTTTTTCGTGAAAATCTGGTGTTGCCTTTTCTTCCATCCAGAGCGATGAAAATGGCCGGTAATAAAAATTTTGCGTTTTACCGCCATTTTTCAAATCTTCCAATCCGAAATAACAAAAATCACTATTATATTCGGATTTTGCACCTTTGAATTAGTCTGTGTAGTTGTTTTCAGGCAAATCTGATGTTGCCTTTGTGTTCATCCGTGATGTTGAAAATGGCCTAACTATCAATCGCAAAATTTCATGATAACGCCAGAAGGCAACACTAAATTTGTATAAAACCAATTACGTAGACTAATAAAAAGGTGCAGAATCCGAATATGTAAGTGGTTTTTGTTATTTCAGATGAATAGAATTTTAAAGTGACAAAGTGACGGAAAAAAAGTGACGGAAAAAAGTAAAGTGACGGAAAATGCGAATTTTCACATTTGAGCCATTTTCATCGACTTAAATGAGCAAAAAGGCAACACCGGATTTGGCTATAAACCAACACATATACTAATCAAGAGGTGTAGAATCTGAATATAGTAGTGATTTTTGTTGTATCGGAACGAAATACTTGGAAAATGGCGGGAAAACGCAAAGTTTTGATTTCGAGCCATTTTCATCGCTCTGGATGGAAGAAAAGGCAACATCGTATTTGGGTATAAACCAAAACTGATACTAACTAAAAAGTGTAGAATCCGAATATAGTAGTGGTTTCTGTTGTTTCGAAACGAAAGACTTGGAAAATGGCGGTAAATCGCAAAATTCTTTTTTCGGGCGATTTTCATCGCTCTGGATGGAAGAAAAGGCAACACCAGATTTTCACGAAAAAAATCATGGTAGTTTGATTAAACGCGTAGAATCGAATGGTGTTGGTCGTTTTTGTTGTTTCGAGGCGAAAAGATCTCAAAAAAATAAAACATGAAATTTTTTGAAATTTTTTGATCATAACTTTTTTCTTTTTTGTTTTATGAAAAAAATGTTTTTGTACAAAAAGTCTTATAATATCAAGACAAATCGAACAAGCTATTAAAAAAAAGTTTTGGACAAAAACTGACTGATTTGAGGTCATGGTCCCTTAACTGACCAAATTTGCATATTGTGACAAAATCACCTATACTACCTTGTAGAGCACCCTTGAAAACCCCTATAACCGCGCACTAAGTTCCTAGGTCCCACCTCGTCCGGTTCTTACGCGGATCGTGTGTTATTGTTTCTCACAATACTTTTATAAGAAATAAGAAAATATATTATATCACACTGTCTCTGTAAGAATCGGACGAGGTGGTTACTAGGAGCTATGTCTGCGCACATTAGGGTTATTAAAGGTCCTCTACAAGATGCAAATAGTCGTTTTGGTCAAATATGCAAATTTGTCCCATTAAGGGACCACTACCTCAAATCAGTCAGTTTTTGTCAAAACACTTCAAATAGGAACTCGTTCGATTTCTTATCTGATTTCAAGAACTTTTTCATATACTGAACTTTTCGAAAAAATCTGATTTGAAAAAGTTATGACCAAAAAAATGAAAAATTTGCATATTTTCAATTTTTATGAGTATGTTCCGGTCTGAAAAAACAAAAATGAATTACACCATTAGAAAGAGCGTTTTATGTTTAGTTTGCATGATTTTTAACACAAAAATCGATTGCACTGTCTTTCGCCATCCAGACGATTGAAAGTGGTCCAGGCAGCAGAAATGGGGCTGTGTGAACGTTTTCATGTTATATCAATCCGAAAAAAACAAAAACTAAATACACCATCAGAATCTACGTGTTTTGTTTTGTGAATGAGCACGTTTTCACGAAAATCGATTGCACTGTCTTTCACAATCCGGACAGTTGAAAGCTGTCAAAAAGGATTGATTAACGTCGTTAATAAGTTACAGTTGAATTCATTTCTCAAGAAAACACGAGAATCTACGCGTTCCGTATGAAGGACAAGATGCGTAGATTCTGATACTACAATCTGTTCTAGTTAATTCAGATTGATACAACAGGTAAACTGAACAGAACTGGGTGCATTGTTTACAGATCATTTTCAACTGTCCGGATTTCGAAAAGTTCAGTATATGAAAAAGTTCTTGAAATCAGATAAGAAATCGAACGAGTTCCTATTTGAAGTGTTTTGACAAAAACTGACTGATTTGAGGTAGTGGTCCCTTAATGGGCCAAATTTGCATATTTGACCAAAACGACTATTTGCATCTTGTAGAGGACCTTTGATAACCCTAATGTGCGCTGACATAGCTCCTAGTAACCACTTGCCCGAAAAGTGTTCGATTCTTACAGAGACAGTGTGATATAGCCGTTATTGATAAACTATCTATAAAGTATACGTTTCTACATATCGTTGGAGAGAGCAGGTTTGTGTTTATAGTTTAGAATAGAAATAATAGCATGTGCTTTTGTTGAATTGAGATAAACCCAAACAGAGGTACTTTACGCTAGTACTTTTCAAAAGAGAATTTGTACTTGATTTTGTTTAGATGTCACAGCTCCGCATATTGTTCGACAAAGAGCGAGGCGATTTCGGAGTTCAATTGTATACTATGCTGCCAACTGAGTGAGTTTTCTCAACATGTGATATAAATAATCCATGTTTTCAGACTGATTGGAGAGTGGCTCCTATCGACTGTGCTTCCGAAGGAGAAGGATATTCTGTGGGAAATCGGCGTTCTGGCGATTCATCGACACAGGATGGCTGAAGCTGAAACCGTTGGGTATGGTGGAAGAAGATGAGCAGATGGAGAAAGAGAGAGAGAGAGAGAGAGAGAGAGAGAGAGAGAGGAGAGAGAGAGGGGAGAGAGAGAGGAAGGAGTTGTTTGCAGGCACTTTGTGGAAATATGCATCTCTTGTGATGACCGGAAGGATGTTGTGAAGAGACTGATCCGCGATTCTGTCCACGAGCCATTTCTCAAAATCGATGTTATTCCGAGGACTGAAGACGAGGCCACCGTCTACACGTGAGTAAAATCATGTTGATAATACATCATTATATTTTGTTTAAAGGCACAGGGGCGTTTAGCGTTACCAAGGTTCATCGAAATTCACTTATGAGAACTTGGCAAAACTGTTTGCACGTGGCGGGAATCGAACCGGCATGGTATGGTTCACAAACCGTGAGCGTTACCACAACACTATAACGACTTGTTCTGACAAACTCATATCGACGAGATGCGCACAGAGCTCAACTTTACGATAAGCATTTTGGCGCGAAGTTCGAATTCGCCTTACCAAGCTTCGCACGTGCACATTTTGGTAAGCGTGTAGGTAACGAGGAAACGCCGTTCTTTCGCGTTTTCTTTGATTATTTCGTGTTTCTATGGGTCAAGCCATTCACCAAAGTCAAAAACTAAGCGCCTCTGTGCCTTTAAGAAGTAATAATACTGCAGTGGTTCGGTGTCGGTGGGTGAGAGACAGAGTGTGAGGGAGACGATGTGGATACACGAGACAAAGCTGAAAGAAGAGATGAAGGGGCTGCGGTGGAATCACTGCGGCGAGATGCTACGCGAGATATTTAAGGTACGTGCTCTCTTTCTCTCCCTCTTTCTCTCTCTCTCACCCTTTCTCTATCGATGATTACATTACAGGAAGATCCTGACTTCACGATGTCATATGGCTTCATCGAGGAAGTGGCCGATCGATTCGACTGTCGGGGTGGTCAGTTTCTCCTATATCCCGATGACGGAGGACATGTATTGTGAGTCCATACTCTGATTATCGATTGATGGTTGTCTCTCTAGCCAACCCTTTCCCCGACATTGCTTCAACGACGAGTTTCGTGTGCTCATCACTGGTATGTATACGCATTGTTTTTCGAGCCATTCTTATGAAGCGATAATATGTTTGTTTTCATATTTCTTCACGGGTGGCCTTGCTGAGAACAGCGACGTGGAGAGTATCAAACTGTTCGTCTACGGCAACTATAAGACTGTGATGCAAGTGAAGAACAATGTAGGCGGGATAGAGAGATAGAGAGAGAGAGAGAGAGAGAGAGAGAGAGAGAGAGAAAGATGTTGTTCAGACGACCAACGTGTACACGAGTTCTGCGAGTGATGAGTGGGCTGACGACCCTCAGCCAGCTAGGATCAGGAGGCAGCTGGAGCACCTGGGAGTCACGGACAACGCGCACACCATCACATACAAGCTGCACGCTCTGACGTGAGAGAGGGAGGGAGAGGGGTGCTGAACAAGTCTTTTCAGGGTGATGAACGTGCGCCGTGCCAAGGAGTGCAACAGAAAATGGATGGCCCCATTTCGGTATACTCAATGTATCCACAATATCAATAATCAATAATCACGCATCATTGTTGTACATATGATAACTAGTCTACATTGCATTATTGTTTAGTCAGCATATTATTGAATCACCGATTTGAGAAAACTATTGTGTTTGTTATGTAACTATGTTTGATTTTATGTAACTTGAGGGCCACCCAATAAGTGGTTTACCACTAAGGTATCCTTGTTTATACTTTATATTTTTTTCAAACCGATCAGCATGTAGTTAACATATAACATGACATGTATGACATGTATAAATGAGCATATAACATGTAGTTATAACGGATGTCGGATATGGCTTTCCGATTCTGTCTAATGGGAGACCAGGATCTGTGCGATTCACACCCTTTATGAAACAGAATTATGACAATAATTGTTTTCCTCACTGCTTCAGGGAACAGTTCCGAAACATAAGCATCGTCCTTGGTTTAGTGTATTCAGAGACTCCACCACGGGACCACCAAAACCCGTGTTATCAGCTCACGATTGTATATATTGTTGTACATGAATTAACGATGAAAAAAGAACCACTTTACAATTCCAAATAACATACACTAAAAATAAAACTGAATCATTCAAAAGAACTTCAAAAACAGTAAAAACATGTCATACTTGTCAAGATAACTTGTCAGAAATGGTCCCATGTTGTAGATCTCATTGTTAGAAGACTGTACATATGTGATTGTATTGGGTTATCTTTTGATTGGAAGAAGATATGATCAATTTAAATTTTTGAAATCCGCTTATTTGGTGCCAGATTGAGTTCAGCCGGTGTGATCTGGCCAAGAAAGGGGGTAAAGGAGAGTGCGAGTCGAGTCGACTCGCGATGCCGCCACTGGCATACCCCCTCTCTTTGACAGCAGATTCGTAACGCCGCCACGGTCTGTGTTACGACATGGCATACGACCGATTCTGAGACTCCACCGAGAGATTCGAGTGTTGATGTAACCTCTGCCGCCTCTGGCAATCGTCCCGCGTCCCACCCACGCAATCGAATCGATTCGCACTCATCTACTGTCCTTCCACTCGCATTCATACCGACATGTCCGATCTTGTTTTGCACTCGCGAAGCATCGAGGTTGAAGGGAAACAGACGTTTGCCATGTGTAACATTGATCTATGGACTTTCCTCCCCGCTAAGTGAGTTGAAACATATCAAACGTTTTACATGACGTGAGTTTCAGATTGGTCAACGAGTGGGTGGTGACGAGGGTGCTTCCCCCGGAGAGGGATATCTTATGGGAAGTGTCTTCGTGTGACGTGACTCGCTCGGTGACGGACGGAGTGACAGGGTGCGATATTTCCTATGTCTTACCAAGTTGTATTACCTATACATTTTTTTCAGATATCACATTGAGCTGAACGTGCGCGACATGGTTCCGTCGGAGGCGTTCCCTCGGTTTTTCCGCGATTCGCCCCTCTTCCCCTTCCTCAAGCTCTCATCTATCCGGAGGCGCAGCGATCGCGTACAGGAGACGGTGTACACGTGAGTATAGTGACTCGAAATGAACATCTACAACAATGTTTGTTTTGAGTGGTTCGTTGGAAGCTGGCAGTCCGCCTAGTGTGGACGAGCGGGTGAGACTGCGACAGGCGCGGTGTGAAGAGGAGATGAGGCAGACGGACAGAGACCACACCGCATACGCCATCGTCTACGCACTCCTGGTGAGCACCACCCCATCCTACTCATCTGGCAGTGTTCCAGGAGAACCCGGAACTCTCCACAACATTGCACATGCTGAAGACGGCGGCAGAGGCATTTGACGTCAAGGGAGGCACTTTATCTCTCACACCGTTCACTCGTGATGAAGACCACAAATAGTGAGACAATTCGACAATGTATATATGGCAATGATACGTTTCAGCCGGCCTTTCCCGATCCACGTCCTCAACGAGCAGTTCCGCACTCTAACTAAAGGCAACGCGCTAGAAATCATGTCAAAAACAATGATGAATTCAGATTTTCTCGTTGGAGAGCTGTCGTCGAATGGAGATGTGTCAGCCGTTTCTCTGAGAATGGTGGATAGCCCAGGAGGACTAACGTATTCGTGTCGAATGGATGCGCAGATCAACATCCGAAACAAGGTATGCTGTTTTATATCTATCCAATCAATTGTCATTCTTTTTAGACAACTTTGTTCTTCTCGCCTTCCTTCACGGGAGAATTGACAGACGATGTGGAACCTGTGAAGATTCTGAAGAGGTGCGAAGAGCTGGGAATCATGCAGCACATCCGCCGCGCAAAGTACATTTTGTGGGCTTACGAGTGAGTTTTAACGTATTTATTGTATGCAATTTTTTGTTTCCAGATGTTTGATCAAGACTATTGTGAATCTGGAATACGATGAGAGGCCCCGTCCTCTTTCGAGAGTATTGCCGCACAACGTCGCACCCACCTACTCCGCTTTGTACTAAATATTTGTGTATTGTACAATAGTGATCTATTATGATAAGCCGTTTACGTTTCAATATTATCTGGGCGTCGGTCACATTTACATTTTGCGTGGAATAAATGATGACCTGCGGTGTGCCTACGGGTTGCTGGAAGCACTCATATCCGAACTGTTGAGTTATATATAGGCTAGTCATTCTCCATCCATCTCTCCAAAATGTCCCATATAAAGCGTACACTGGGGTAATTGAGGAGAACGGGACACTCCACCCACGCTTCCATCAATCTCTACATTTTTCTACCTGCTGAGTGAGTATAGTCACAATATCATACCATCCCCAACGGCGTTGCTCCTGAATTCTGTGATTCCTCTGGAAAGTGATACAGTACTGGCCCTAAAAACGCACGAATTTTGCTTTCTTTCGAGTTTCAGGGTGCAAAACTGATCAATGGTAACATCGATGCAAACAGGAGAACAAAACATGTGATATTTTATAAAAGTAGTTAAATTCGGCAAACATATTCAAAGGCGCGGGCAGTGAGAAGCGTCACTACAGTACCGCTATCGTTTACTCTATCGTTTACCAACGATTTGGTGTGGTAAAATTCCTCTACTGACATCGGTTAAGTTGTATTTCTGTTTTTTTCACCAAGCGTAAAATTTTCAGTCACACGTCAATCATCCATTCAGAGTCCTTGAGTGCTAACCGCAACAAACAGTTTCTCTCAGCGTTTAGTCCTAGTGGCGTGCCGTGTGCACTTGTTGTATAGCCAGGATATAGCGATTTTTAATAAATGATTGATTTGAATGATTTGTACGTACGCTAATTTATTTAACGATACATAATTTACTTTAGTAACGATACATATAACTGTTTAAATAATCGCGCCCCGAAGCCACCGTCTGTGCGCGACGCACGCTGCCGCGTCGCGGTCTCAAAGGGCGGGGCGAGTGGCGGGTGGCAATTATCGATCGGCTCTCTGGTGTGTCTCTCTGTCTCGTGCAGCTGTCGTGTTCGCTCGCCTCTCTCTCTCTCCCTCTCCCCTTTCACTCGCTCATCCCTTCTATGGCATATAGCTGGCAAGCAAGAGGGGGAGATTCAATCCCGCACTCTCACTGTTCCCCCTATCGCGTTTCTCCCCTCTCGCGCATCTCACGTGTTTGCGGCTAGATGTTTATCTTGAGTGATGTTGATGTATTAGTTGGAGTGTGGTTTCAGATGTCGGCAGGTGAGGTGTCGTCAGAGGGTGGCGGTGAGGCGACGGCGCCCTCTCCTCAGACCCTACCCGAACACGTACCCACGCAGTTCACACGTGAGTCACAACGTTTCTATCTTATCTTCTCCCTGACCACTTGATAGTACACAGCTCGATCTTGTTGTAATATCATCTTTCGCCACCGCGTTGTATCGGTTTAGTAGTCGTTTCTCTCTCCCCCCTCTCTCTATCTCTCTATATCTCTCTTTCGGATGGTTTTGTATGAATTGCGTTCTACGTGATGTTGAGCCGTTCCACTGCATTCAATGATTTCAAAAGCCAATACGTAGAATAATCCTGTTAGGTACACATATGATCAGAGCAGTTTCGTCAGCTATGTTATTTTGCAGAAATGCCTTCAATGCCGCAGTTTTTCAACCCGTTCATGTCTCCTTTCATGCCACAGGCAAGTGTTTACTCATGTTGTTCTTGAACATTTTTATGTGTCATATAAGAGATTTACGTTCTCTCTGACACGAGTGTGAGTGTCATCATTCTCCCAAAGCATGAAACTAAGCCGAGGGTGCTATAATTTTTAATCCAAAGTGCACTCAGTGAGAGGGAAGAGGAAGGCTGGCCCGCTTGATGAGAGAGAGAGAGAGGAGATAATGAGAGAGGATTGGGAGGAATAGGGAAAGAAGAAACAGGGCCGAGCGAGAGGGAGATTACTCTTTTTCGCACTCTGCATCATTCATTTGCCACTCTCTCTCTCCCTTCCCTTCGGGAGGAAATTAAGGGGGCGAGATTGCACACGAACATTCCACGAAGACTAGCCTCATTTGCATATGACGTCATTGTTTCAGGGTGAGCAGCCGCAGTCCGTACAGCAGCAGCAGGTGCCGATGCCGTTCATGTTCACTCCGGCACAGTACCAGGAGATGATGCAGCAGTACCTGCAGCAGATGATAGCCTCGGGGCAGATCCAGCTGCCCCAGCAGTTCGACAAGCGACCCGACAGCCAGGTGGGAGAGAGGGAGAGGGAGGCAGGGAGAGAGGGAGTCTTGTACTGGTCAGTGTGTATCCCTCGATGCATCAAGCGAGGTTTCCTGCGACGCGCGTAATTGATGAGGCGCACTCATTGGTAGTGTATGTTTGTGTGGAGGAGTTTCTCTCACTCGATCTTTTCGCCTTTCGTGGCGGCGGGTGTATTTGATTTCACATTTCTTATGCGGGAGCTGCACTTATTTCTAATGCGAGGCCAATGGGAGGGAGGGAAGGCGAGAGAGAGAGAGAGAGAGGGAGAGAGAGAGAGAGGGAGAGAGGGAGAGAGAGAGAGAGACTGTTTGTACACACTCTTGTCGCGTTTGATCTGTGCCGCGTGAGTGAGAGTGAGCGTGAAAGAAAAAGAAGGAGAGACAGTTTCCGGCGTTGGCATTGATTGGTGGTCTGTCCTGATGTGGTGATGCCTCCTGTTTTTGCCTGCTTGGCTTCTTTTCATCCGGAGTAAACGAGCGAGGGGGGAGACAGCAGCAGCCTGCATGCTAACAAGTAGTGAAGGAATGTGCAAGGGAGAGAAAGAAGGAGGGTGAGAACAAGTGGTACTGCTCCCCTTCAAGTGGAGTAGAAGCAGGAGCAGAGAAGAGCAGGGGTTTGCTTGATTCATTCTGAGAGATGAGAAGGCGCATGTGCATGCCTGGGGATGAATCATGAATGCACACTGAACTGTGTATTGCAGACGGATTCTGTGAGTGAGTCTCGGATCGCGTCTTCCCTCCGAGACGTACACATCTCGGCGGCAGCCTCCCCCAGCCGATCCGTACCTACCTCTCAGGTACGCCTCTCTCTCTCCCTCCCCCCTCTCTCCACGACCCGCTTGCAGGCGTCTCCGGACAAGTCTGACCGTTCGTGCGCGTCGGGCGCTTCGGCCGCCGAGGTCCCCCTCTCTGCAGGTGCGTCTTCCACCCTTGTTTACTAGTTTGTTGTCACATCCTCTCTCTCTCTCTCCTCTTTCTGCATTGTTGATGCGTAGCAGTATCCGTTCAGCCGTCGTGGCTATAGGAGGCGAGTGTTGTTTTGTATGAGGGGTGTGCTTGTTGCTCTCTGTTTCCTCTGCCCCCCTCTCTCCTCCCTCCTTCTCTCGCCCCTCTCTCTGTCTGGGCTCTCTCCAAACCGCGCTCTCTCGCTTCCCTATTTACCACGTTGGGCAGTAGTAGTGGGTGTTTTCTGCATAGTTGTATAGGTAGTGGATATTCGTTTGCCACGGGAGGAGAGTAATATGAGTGACAGGGAGGATCTTGGCTTGGATTCGTTAATTAAACGATGGCATGCCAGCCCGGTCTGATTGGAACAATATGGGGGTGTTTTCGCTTCCCCATCGGCGCGCAAACCGCAAACACAATCTGCCGGCGCAAACGTTACTATCGCACTTGAAGTATTGTTTCGACGTTTGAAGATTGAAATGTACGAAGGGGAAAGAAAGGGGACGGATACTGATCTCATCTCTCTCTCTCTCTCTCTCTCTCTCTCTCTCTTTCGCGGGCGACGCTCAGTGATGCGTGGTGTCCGCGCGCGCGACTGGACTGATCTGATATCCCACACATATCCAGTCGGATTTCCCTAGTGTAGTATAGTAGCTACTACCCGGTTCTCCTTTCTTCCATTGCATCATAGTTGCGATGCGAGAGCGCGGCGCGTTAGTCACTTTTTAAGGAATACTCGGGAATATTCCTTGAACAGAGTGAGTAAGCTAAGCAGGCTAAGC
Organism: Rhabditoides inermis; assembly: GCA_963966185.1. NCBI lineage: Eukaryota > Metazoa > Nematoda > Chromadorea > Rhabditida > Rhabditidae > Rhabditoides > Rhabditoides inermis. The sequence continues at coordinate 14,290 of CAWZYM010000496.1, read as the reverse complement.
ACTGTACATTGTGCAGTTATCAGTATTTTGATTTGATTGACTCCGGACGCTTATCTGTTTTGAAGAAGCGTCGCAATGAAAACGCTCTGACAAGTGATTGACCGGTGACAAGAATGGGGGTGGTAAATAAGCTCTTCTCTCTCTCTCTCTCTCTCTCTCTCTCTCTCTGTCTCCCCGATGGGATTCCCATTTCCTTGCAATCACAAAGCAACTCCAAAATGGGGCCGTTCTGTGAGCGAAGTAGAGAATAATGAGTGAGTGTACTTACAGTGTGTGCATGAGAACTCCCCTCCTCCCTCCCTCCCTCTCTCTCCTCCCTCCTCCTGTGTCCTTTGCCCCGTTTCCCCCTCGGTGGCAGAGCAGCATCTGGCAGTGTCACGTCTCCAATTGAGAGGCGAGAGTGACGGCGAGAGAGCGTGCGATGGCCGGAGGGCGCAGAAGGTCGATGAGATCGTTTCGATGCATGCCAGGCGGGCTGTGTGTGAAACTGTCCAATCCCCTTCCCCCTCTTCGATCTTTCGAGGGGTCGGCTATAGATGGGAAGTGTGAGCGAGAGCATATAGCCGCGCTCGATTAGGCTAATGAATACACATAGCCTCTTGTTTGGCTCCCCTGGCCACTCATTTCGATTCGAACGCCCCCCCCCCCTCTTCTCTTTTGACTAGGCGGCAATGCGCATAATGCGTTGCCTTCGTGCCATCGGGGGTTTGTCTCTCTCTCTCTCACACTCTCTCTCTCTCTCATCCGATAGGCAACATGAAGTAATTAAAAGCCTGTGGCGGGAGGGAGGAAGAAAGAGGAGGGAGGGAGGGAGCGGATGGATCGATGTTCCGCTTGCTGGCTGATGCTATCTCGAATTAGCAGCCTCGGGCATTGTTTCGCATTCGCGATTGGAGAGGGAGGGAGGGGTCGATGTCTGACCATCCCGCTTCTCCCCACACAGAGATAGAGGGAGGGTGGAGAAAAAGGGGAAGGGAAGCCGATAATGTGTTTATATTCGTGGCTGGACGGGCATGTTGCAGTGGAATGGAAGGGAGGAGGCATTGTTCCGCCTTCCCTCTCTTAGTGCGTGAGAGAGGGAGGGAGGGAGCGAAAAAGCGGATGGAGAATGCTGGATAATTGCTCCCGAATCGGCTGCTTGTAATTGATGAGGTCGGGTGTGTGGGGATTGTGAAATGGATGAGTGTACATGCACGCATTCCGAATACGAGATGTGGAAATACGGCGCATACTGTTCTCTGCCCCGAGGGGGTTTCTTTCTTTCCGATCTCCCCATCTTTCCTCTTTGGTCAGAGCGTGGTTGATTATGAATAGAATGGGGTATGGTGTTGGTACGAGCGGGAAGAAGGAAGGAAAGGAGAGAGGGAGGAAGGAGTGGGAGGGGGTACATGCATAATCCTAGGGATGTGCGTAGAGCGGCTAGCTAGGGATACGCGAGATAATTAGTCAAAGTTGAGACGAGTCGCTTTCTCATAACAACACATAACAAACTATTCTTGCGTTACGTAATGCTAATTATTCGCTAATTATCATTTGTAATGCTAATTATCATTTGTTTAGGTGTGGATGAGCCAACTCCAATTGGAGACGTGATTCCTGACCGAGAGGAGGAGGAGGAGGAGCGGGAGAGAGACCTCCTCGCGCCATCCACCGAACCCGAGCCAATCAAGGAGGTCAGTAGATTATTTAGGGGGCTACTGTCATAGACCAGACCACATTATTTATGCGCATGCGCTTTCGCTGCGTTCCAGTTTTGAGGAATGAGTTTGTTTGTGGGCTGGTTTTGGTGCATGACTATGTGGAGACATGGGTTGCGCCCACCCTGCGAGGCCATTGAACTCCCCCCCCCCTCCCTCTCTCTCTTTCTTTCTCTCTCTCTCTCTCTCTCTCGCTCTCTCTGCTCTCTCTCTGCTCTGGAATAAGCCCTGGTGTTTTCGGGTTCACACAGCCAGCGGGGATTGGGGAAGGGTTGGAATGAGCGAGTGGTGGGATTTGCATGCAATATTGCTAGTCTGGAGACGAGAGAGGAATCGGTGAGGGGCATGACTAATGTATGAGTACTTCTCGTGGAAACATGTGTTGAGGATACTTGGAAATGTGTATATTAGTAGACGTCGTTTCAGACGCCGTCGCAGGACGCATCTGTGAATGGAGATGGTTCGCCTCCGCCCGTCGACCAAAGGAAAGAGGACGATAAGGTGGGTTTTCTATCATGTATTTCGGTTATGAAAAGTGTGCAGGACCGAACGGCGTCTCTGATCAAGAAGCAGATGAGCGAAATCGAAAAGGAGATCAGTCGACGATCGCAGAACAAGAACATCAAGCAGGTGCGAAGGCCATCTTTTAGTCTCGTTTTAATGCAAAACTAAATCAATGTATATGTATTACTCAAGCACTCACACATTCTATCCATACATGCACTTCTGGGGGACTGGTGGAAGGTTTCACACATATAGATTGACGATCGTGAGCTGGCCGAGTTGATCGCTTGCTCCATGGCTACCGTATCCACGTCTGTCGCCCCGCCCCCTACAGTATCCCAGCCGGGAGACGACCACACGACGGCCACGTTCACCGCCAACTTCGACGCGATGCCGGCGCAGGTAGAGGAAGAGTGGACGATGGTCGGAGTGCATCTGTCGTGTCGTCAATCGTTCATCCCCCTATGTGTCCGCATGTCAACCCCAATGACTCTTTGTCTGCACGCCCCCGTATCGTTCTACCAGTGGCTGACTGGATTGTGCAATAGTGCAGTGGATAGTGTCGACGTGGAGAGGGCTGTGTGATGGGTGTGTTGCAGAGTGCCCTGCCCACCTTCTCCGCCCCTTCGCAGCAGCCGGCGGCGACCAAGGAGACGCTCAACCAGCTGCGTTGCTCGTTCAACCTGCCCGAGGGAGGCGGCCTCCCGCCCCCGCCCGCACCCACCAACGCACTCAACGGACCCGTCAGACAGGTGCGTAGTCTTCCAGGGGTAGAGTCTATTGTTGTGTTCAGAATCCGTTCATGTCTTCGTCGTCGGCCGCCGTGGGTATGGTCGCCTCTCCCGCCCAGCCGCCCGCCCACACTACACAGGTATGTTACTCTATCTATATTGTTACTTTTTTAAACTCTGAAATGCCATGGAAACTCGAACACGGTTTTGTATTGCAGCCTGTGGTTTCGCAGCCGCAGCCTACTGCCATGCCGGGGATGAATGGAGTGCAGATGCAACAGATGCAGCAGATGCACATGAACGGAATCCACCCCGGAATGATGCAGGGATTCATGGTACGTCGTCACCTTGGTATTCAGTATAGACGTGCCCTTTCAGATGCCGTCCATGGCGGCTCCGATGTCTGCCCAGCCGGGCGTTCCCTCGTACCCCTTTGCCTCTCCATTCATCAACCCGGCTCTCATGGGACAGAATGGAGTGCCGCACTTCACACAAGAGGTCATTCAACCACATTCATTTCTATACGAGTCGGGTTACCGTTTCTTTGCAGCAATTGGCGGCGGCTCTGGCGCAGCAGCAGGCACAGGCTGCCGGGTTCGGCCTCGCCCCGCCCCCATTCGCCCCGCCCCCCATGGATTCGACGCGGCAGAATGGGAAGGCGGCGGACGGCGCCGCGAGTGCGGATAACATGGTGGGTGGATTAGTATGCAGTTGCAGAATGTGGTCGAAAATAATGGTTGCAATGATTATACAGAGGCAAACTTGCACATTGCACATGACTGATTGTGTCGATGACAATATCAAAATAAACGTATAGTATTGTTGTGGCAGAACGACTGGCCAGACGACTCTAACAAGGAGAACGGAGCGAGTGGATCGGGAGAGGAGCCGGTGTGGGTGATGCGGGACTCGTACCTCAAGAGACAGCAGAGGGAGCAGCAGGCGCAGCAGGAGTGGGCGGAGCCTCAGCAGGCGGAGCCTGTCGCCGCGGGAGACGACGACGAGGGAGAGACGGACAGGCTGTTGCTCGGAGGAGGCGGCGGGGCTGCTGCCGAGGCCGACGATGGGCCGAGTGCCAAGAAGAAGCCCAGCAAAGAGAGTGAGTGCGTCGCATTATGACGCCATTATGGTTGTTTGTTTCAGCGATGGTTCACGAGCCTGCGGTGTTGATTGAGGGAGTGTTGTTCCGCGCTCGCTACCTGGGCTCGACGCAGCTCTCATGCGAGACGCGCGGAAGCAAAGCAGCCAGGATGGCACAGGCACAGGAGGCAGTCGCCCGCGTCAAGGCCCCCACCGGGGAGATACAGCCCAGCACCGACATCGACCTGTTCATCTCCACAGAGAAGATCATGGTGCTCAACACGGACCTCCAGGTGAGTGGGGGTCGGTAGATGAGTGGGGTAGATGAGAGCTTCTTGTCCTGCGTACCCTCGATCCCCCTACCATTCCTCATGTCCCACCCCTTTTCAGAGGATATCCGACACAGATGTGCGACAGGTGAGGTGCAGAGTAAAGTGTCGTCTCTCTTTTATCCTCAGTTCGCATGCACTCACTCACTCGCCTAGTGTGTCGTGGTGTGAACATGGCTAGACAGACAACTCATAATTGCACTCATTAGTTATTAGTACTACTCACACGGTGGAGGCATGTGTCGCAGCGTGCATGTGTTGATGATGGTGATTGAAGGATATACTGATGGACCATGCGCTGCGGACCATCAGCTACATTGCCGACATTGGAGACCTGGTGGTCCTGATGGCACGGCGGATGAGCCAGTCAGCAAGCGATGAGAACTGCCCAGAGTGAGTGGGAAAGAGAGAGGGGGAGGGGGGAGAGGGGGGAGCTGACGTGGCTGTTGCAGTGCGGACGGCGTGCGCAAGTCGCCCCGAGTGATCTGCCACGTATTCGAGTCCGAGGAGGCCGCCTTCATCGCACAGAGTATCGGACAGGCATTCCAAGTACGAGAGAGAGAGAGAGAGAGAGAGAGAGAGAGAGAGAGAGAGAGAGGGGGGGGCGAGGAAGAAGATGGGAGGGAGAGACATTTACCTGATTGTTCAGGTCGCGTACGTGGAGTTCCTTCGTGCGAACGGCATCGACGACCCGTCATACCTCCGTCAGATCGACTACCAGGAGGTGCTCAACTCGCAGGAGCTGCTGGGAGACGAGCTGGAGATGTTCGCGAGGAAGGAGACGCAGAAGGACGTCGTCGTACCCAAGAAGGCCGGGGAGGCACTGGGCGTCGTCGTCGTGGAGGTGAGTGGAGAGGGGGAGATGGAGATGATGATGGTGTGTGTTTGAGAGTGGCTGGGGCAGTATGCTGCCGACTGTGGTTCTCGCTCACATGGCTCCCACTGGACCCGCCGCCAGAAGCAACCAACTCAACATCGGGGATCAGGTAGGGACCATTCATGAGTGTTCTCTATCACGTAGCATGACATAGTGTCTAGTCGGTCAAATTTAAACCCATAGAATAAGTGCGAGCACGTTTGACCATTTAGATCATCAACATCAACGGCATCTCTCTCGTCGGTCTGCCTCTCTCTGCCGCCATACAGAATATCAAGAACCAGAAGACTGCTACCGTCGTCAAACTTACCGTCGTATCCACACCGCCCGTCGTCGAGGTAGATTTGCTTTTAAGCATTTCATAAATTTGAATGTTCAATTTCAGGTGCGCATCCGTCGCCCGGACACGAAGTATCAGCTGGGATTCTCTGTACAGAATGGAGTCATCTGTTCCCTTCTGAGGGGAGGAATAGCGGAGAGAGGAGGAATCCGCGTCGGACACAGGATTATCGAGATCAACCACCAGGTATGTTGTGATTGTTCCTCCCTCTTCTCTCATCTCATCCTCCTTGTTCAGTCTGTGGTGGCTGTGGCGCACGATCGGATCGTCAACATGCTGGCCACTGCGATCGGGGAGATACACATGAAGACGATGCCCACGTCCATGTTCCGTCTGTTGACGGGCCAGGAGGTGCCACAGTACATCTAGCTCCGCCCCCTGTGTGCCCGCCCCTCGGGACGCGCCGGGTAGACGCGCTCCCCGCCCCCTCGCCCACTGCTCACTCGCCTCTCATGCGCTCAGCTGTGATAGGATCACTCAATTCCTGCAGTCATTTGGTCGCTAGTCCGTCGTTGCGTCTTCATTTCACAAACACACTCATACAAGTATCGTTTGCATGTTCCATCCACTCTGCGGTATCACATGTCTTGTCACGCGTCTCTTCACCTTTGATAATAGTACAGTTCCCGTCGATAGTCGGTTGCCAAAGACAGTTTTGGTTTCTTATGTGCGATATTGTTCTATCATATTGGCTGCTATGTGTTTCATTGATTGAGAGTGGATTTCCATTTCGGGCATTGTTTTGTGAGTGCACACTGATTTTTGTATGCTGTACACACTTCGTTGAATGTATGAGAAGTTTTTTTTTTGCGTTTTATTGAGATTATTTTATAATTGGTCACTATAAATATCTATGTGGTATGATGTATGATTTGTGATACTGTAAAATTAAGTGTTTTATTTCACTTTGTACTATTTTACAAGTACAATTACTTGTTTTCTTATTTTGGAGTGCTACGTTGTGCACTTGTGAAATTGTGCGAAATGCTTGACTTATCACTCAGACTTCAGTGAAAGTTTTGTAAGATTGTTTTCCATGTTTTCGTAGGATATATTCATAGTTTTTTTTCAGTTTCAAGTCAGGGTTGGTGCGGCATTTATGGGCAGTTGGGTCTCGAGCATCGTTGGCTTTGCGATCACTCTCTATCCACGGTGAGTTTTTTCATGTTTGGCAAATGGCTATGCCAAATCGTAAGCTTGTGTTTTCTTGTCTGTATTTCTCTCAACATCATTGTTGAGAGTGGTGAAAAGGTTGCTCGAACTATAATAGACTACACTTTTCATTCACTGTTTGTCATCAAAAACTGCTATAGGAACAGTGCAGGTTGCGGATTCCATGATTTTATTGCTTTATATGATTCAGTACAAACAATCATGATTCCATACGTAACTAGTGCAACTAAGCTGCTATTAGTATGTGCGGAATTGGTTATGCAAGTGAAGTGAGTAGTGTTGTCATCAGGTGATCATGTGTGTGTGTCGGTTGCTCATGGGCGAGAGAGCGTGCGTAGCTGGGAGGGCGCAGTGTGTGATATTGTCAGCATGCATGCGGGAGCCGGTCTGTCGCTGTCTGCCCTACCCGCCTACCAACGCGGTCAACACAACTAACACACATAAACACAACTCTTTCTCTCTTCTCCCTCTCTCCTCCCTCTCTCCTCACCTCACCTCACCTCACCTCTGTAAGCACTCCCTATACTATGAAATGTTAAAGATGCATGTTGCGTTTATAGTTTGATAATTATTTAAGAAGACGAAGAAGAAGAATTGGATTAGCGTATTGTATTGGCTACGGTGGACTGTAAAGTGTGAGAGAGAAAGAGAGATAGAGAGAGAGATGGGGTGAGAGAAGTGAACTGTGAGCGGGCTGGCGCTGGCGCAATCGATCGAAGGGCGGCGATCGGACAATCACACAGACACATCTGCTCTGTCTGATCTATGCTTGTCCGGTCATCCCTTCCTTTCCCTTTTTCCCATTAGTCACATTGTTGTGCACTTATCCGTCCGCACTGTCTTTTAATCCTGTTTGTGTACTTTATGGGTTTTCTTACAATATGTTGTTACGATTCTCGTCGATACGGCTAGAAACTCTTGATAGTCTGGCTAAATATTAAAGTACGTTTTCATCGCTCAGTATTTGTCCACGACTGTTTATCAGTTGTTTGTATTTCGTGCGTATCGTTGCCAGTCCCGTGTCGATTTTATTTCGACATGGCGCTGGTCGCAAGCGTAGGAGATACTATTGTTGTGAATCGACCTTTCTATTGATTGATTGATTGATTGCTTGTAGTCCGTCTCCGCTGTCTCTCGCGTACCCGCATCCGACGCAACCGGAAGATCTGCTGTCTGCTGCCGTCGAGATAGTCGCACGTAGGCGCAGACAGGAGGCGAGTTGTTGTTCGTTGTTTGTTATATGACTAATGGCTTATATTCTTGTTTCAGAACATGTCCGATTCGGATTCTCCTGGCCCCAGCTCTCGCGCTGCTAGGGATAACGTGAGTCGCGCTCATGTGATTATTGATTTGTGTTTCGTGACGAAACACGGCTTTTAATCATGGTGTATTATTTTGAATTATCATTAGTTCATTACAATATGACATATGATTTCCATTTTACAGTTATTTTGGTAGTACAATATGACTGTGTGAAGTGATTGCTAGTTTGCACTAGGAAGGGACAGGTAGTTATTTTTCATGGTTTTCTTTTACGTATATTGTTATACTGGCGACTAAAAAACCAAATCGTGACGCCACCCCACAGTGCGGGAATGAAGAAAGACGTAGTAAGCATATTACCGCACTATACACTCTTGATTACATTGACTACACATACTACCAGCGCATGCCAGTGTTGGATGTTGTTATTTTTGTCCGTAGTCTGATCGATGTGGTAGAGTGATAGGTGATAGGAGCTATCTGTGATAGCGAGTTAGATGAGATACGATTTGAAATGATCTATTGATCTACTGATCTACAAAATGTTTGACAATTGGAATGTAGGGACTGGGCGAGTTCAATGTTCGCACACCGACGCAAGAAAACCATGACAAATGATGACGGAGAGAACAGAGAGAGCGAGAGAGAGGGGGAGAGAAAAGGAGGGACATGACAAGAGTTGTTGTGTTCGTAGTGAGTATGATACAGGGTGACCGTGACAATTTGTGGTGAAAATGAAGCGGTGTATACCATTGTCATAACTGACTGTATTGCTGCATAACTATGAATTCCGAATTTGCCTGCAACTGTGCAATTTGTATTGTGCTAGTTATAGGTAGGATTCTATTTCAAATAAAGGGAGTTATTTAAGTGAGTGCGAGTGCGTTGATTGTTTTGATTTCAGCGCACGCTGCATTCAGAGGACTCTGAAGACTGCTCGTCGGAATCCGACTGCCCGGAGAACTCGGGAATCGTAGGCATCGGGCAGCGTCGGAACATCCGGGGATGCTTCCAAGTCGGCGACAAACAGGTCACTTTAAAGATTTTCTTCTATTTGCATATTGATAAAGATGCTCACTGATGTTCAAGTGATACGTCGTCTTATCAATTACCGTCGCATTCTAGTTGTTGATTGAGAATAGGAATGATGACAAATGAAAGAGCGAGTGATCAGGCCAGAAAACCGAAAGTAGAGTAGAGTGGAATGAGAAGCTTTGGCGGAAGTTGTCTGATCACTGATATGATGCAACTGATTGTCGAATTGTAATCAGCTACAATGAGTTGTCGGTGTGATTCCTATGGACCCGTTCCGTGATTACTAATAGCTGGTGGTTATTCAGTTGTCCACATAATCTGCACATGTCTCACGGAGAAAAGGCGAGAGTGCACGTGCACATGATGACAATTCACTTGTAGTATGTACAAAGATAGGGAACGGGAGAAGAGATAGAGAGTGTTCGAAGGTGAATAAAGTATGTGTATTGATCATCGTAGTTAGTATGGTAAAGTTTGTTGTCGGTATATAATATGATTTGTGAAAGTATAAAATTTCTTTCAGAGCTATTCGTCACTCTGTGTCGATACGAGAATTCGGTGCGGTCTCGGATTCGACACGCATTGTCCAGGTGAGCATCTGTTTAATGCGTGATTGTGTGTTTCACATGTAGTATGTACAAATATTGAGAACGAGAGAAGAGTGTGTTGTTGTTGAGGCAAGCCATCTGTGTCCTCGACTCGCCACACTCTGCTGCTCCGCGAGCTGGGAGGAGAAGTGCGCACAGCACCGCCCATATCCACCGGCACCAAGTGCGCCATCACAAACAGGTGAGTGGTGATAACACGGAATAGGGGGCGTCCTACCTCGATTCCGAATTCCGAAATCCGATTCCATATTATTATCTTCTCTCACTTGGATCTTATTAGTAGCTGTATAAACGCAATAATCCTGTCTGCAGTGCTTTTCCATGCCATTCTTAACGGTGTCTCCTCCACTTCAGATTTTGTTCTGTTGTACTCTCTCTAGTTTATCCTATGTTGATGAAGAGCGGAATGAGAGAGAGAGTACGTGTTGCCGTTGCAGGTTCGCCCCGAACGTGCGCCGTGTGGTGGACCGGCTGCGGACGAAGACATTCTGCTCGCAGTTCGTCGACGGAGGAGAACGCATCATGACTGCCAGTCAAGGTCAGCCATTACACATTTATTTATTTATATTATGAATTGATTAATAATTGCGTGACTTACTGATTAATTGATTGATGGTTGATAATGGTCTGTTTGTAGACGAGAAGATCCGGTTTATGGTGCGCAGTGGGGCGGATCGTTTTGTGTTGGAGCGAGTGGTGGAGGTGCCGCAGCAGGGATGGAGCATTCTCGACGTGGTCGCCAGCAAGGACGGCAGGAGCCTCGTATACGGTACGGCGATGGAGTGTTGCCTCCATGGATCATTCATGTTGCAGGCACGTGGACCGACTCTGTGTTTGTGGGTCGACTGAGCTGCAATCCGAAGGAGCCGGTCGAATGGAGTCGCATTCCCGTCGCGGACGATCCCGCCAATGCGTAGTGAGTCTTACTAGTCGCACCTCCCCACTCGCTTCTCACATGCCGTTTCAGTCGCATGGCTCTCTTCTCGATGCGCTTCTCCCACTCGGGCGGGGAGGTGCTGTGTGGGGGCAGCGACCGGCGGATACATGTCATCGACCTGCAGGCAGGCAAGAAGTACGTTGTCAGTGTTGTCACTCTTTGATTCATTCGATTCCTTGTAGGATTCTGTCGATCAACGCGCACGACGACGACGTGAATGCGGTGAGCTACGGCAACGGAGACTCGGACAGCCATCTGCTATACTCGGGAGGCGACGACGGACTCTGCAGAGTGCGTATTGATTATTGATTGACTTCTCTATCGATTGTTTTCATTTTTTTTTGTTGTAGGTATGGGATCGTCGCGCGATATGTGAGGACGAGAAGCCAGTGGGTGTGTTTGCGGGGCACCGCGATGGAATCACGTACATTGACCCGCGGGGGGACGATCGATTCCTGCTCTCGAACAGCAAGGACCAGACGATCAAGATATGGGACCTGCGAAAGTTCTCGAGCGATGAGGCTATGGTGAGTACAGTACACAGCTTGCTTGTGGACTAGGAGTGGATTGTAGGACGCGACCCGTCACAGCGTGGCGTCTCAGCAGTGGGACTACCGCTGGCAGTGCGTGCCCAACCCGGCAGCCATTCCCCCCATGCTCAAGGGAGACACGTCGGTGTGCACCCTGCGAGGCCACCGCGTCCTGCACACCCTCCTCCGCGCCCGCTTCTCCCCTGCCTCCACCGGAAGGAGATACGTCGCCACCGGATGCGCCACCGGGTGCGCTGTCGGTCGGTGGTTTATTTTGTATAGGAGTGTTATTGTCCCATTTACAGTGTATGACATTCTGACTGGCGAGCAGGTGAATCGCCTGGCGCCGCACGAGGCTGTTGTGCGGGACGTCAACTGGCATCCAGATGGCACCGAGATGTTGACGTCGTCGGTGAGTATTGATGTCGCATGACAGTGTGATGGTGTGTGTTTGCAGTGGGATGGGTCGACGTGGCTGTGGCGTTGGGACGAGCGGAAGGCGACTCGGGATAGGGAGGACGAGCTGTCCACCGACGAGTACTTCCAGCCCATTCAACACAAGAGGAAGAGAGCGAGGAGAAAGAGAGTGTGAGAAGAAGGAGCAGCAGAAAGTGTACTCGTTTTATAGCTGTATAGTCGTATTCGGTTGATTCTTCCATCGAGACGGGAATTGTGACTCAAAGAGTTCGTTTGTTTCTTTGTGTCCATCGTCTTGTATATACATCTTGCTAGCACACATACACTCCCAGCGTTTGATCAAATTGTACAGTAACTGTGTAATGGATTCTGTGAATTTCACATACAATGTGTACTGGTATAAATGATTTAATTATTGCTATTGACTGGTACTTTTATTTTGACTTTGTCGTGTTGTGATTCGGTTCGAGACCACTGTTGGTATCTGTTTTGGGCGAGCGAGAAGGGTGGTGGTGACGATCGCTCTTTCTAGTAGGGTAGAATGGACGTGGCTGCGTTGTGTGCCCGTCTGAAGGCCAATCCCCTCGACGTCGACTTCCTCTTCAAGAAGATTGACGTGGACGGATTCCAGGTATGCTCAGTTGTAGATGCTGATGCGTATAGTGTCTCGTCAGTCGTGCTGCCCCTCCCACTCTTCGTTCGTGTCCGATGCTTGTCTGGGAGCCGTGTTCTCTGCTGTCGCCTCCCTCCCTCCCCTCACTCCCTCGCAAGTCACCGTCGCCGCCGCCGCACTCAAGAGAATCATCGCCGTGCACAAGTGAGTATCGATTGATATCGATCTACTTTAGGGCGCATCAATATATCGATTGACAATTATTACGGATGTATTCAGGGAGCACTCCCGTCCCCTGTCTGCCGAGAACGAGTCCAAGGTTCTGTCGTTTGTGCATCGCTTCTGGGACTTTTCCATCGACGTCGTCTGCCATGTGGGTTCAGTGATTGATTGATCCTCGATGACGTCACGTTTTCAGGACATGGTCGACTCGTTTACTTGGTTGCTGCAGCTGCACGGTGTGCGAGTGGGCGGAGTCTCGGGGGGCGTGGCGTGCGACGATTGGCTGCGCGACGCGGCCCTCGAGCTGTTCGATGCTCCCAGTGCGTCCAAGGGACGCTTCCGCTGTATGGTGAGTAGTGGAAGAAATTTTAATAGCATAAATCAATAACTGTTCTTCATGCTATCGTTATCCCTACTGTGCAATTCTAGCTGGCCCTTGTTCGCGCCTACCCGTGCGTGTCTTCTCTGGGGGTGGACGACGAGTTCCGAGTCTCCCTCTACCAACACATCGCTAGCCCCTCACTCGCTGTCGTCGTGGGTTACTGTATTTTTTTATGTGTTCATCTACAATAGAGTAACAAGAAAGTAGACATTCGTTCTCATCGCCTTTTCCCCATGTATTGTTTCAATGAACATGTAGGTGAGTGAGATGATCATCTGGGATCTGTCTGCGCACAAGGACAAGTGGAGTATGCACATTGAACATATCAAGAGGTGAGAGGGTTACTGTAGTTGCTAGCAGTTCTGGCTGTGTTTCAGTTCGATCAGCAGCAGTGGGGGCGTGCGTGTGGGAGTGCGGGAGAGACTGCTGCCACTCATTCTCAAGGCCACCACTTTGGAAGGATTCATGGACAGACTGATGGAGTCCCTTCAGGGTGAGGGGAGAGGGAGATGAATATCAGTTCCGAATTTCGAGAAGAAATTATGTTGTGCATGTGTTTAGACGCGGATCTGTCGTGCGAGCGTGGTCTGGAGGCGGTCGTCTCCTTGGCTCGCTTCGTTCTCATCGCCCAGAAGAGGTGCAAGCAGTACAAGAGGTGAGTACTGTTCACATGTATGAATGGTCGAGCTTGGATTGCAGGTGGTTCGACTTTGTGTCGTGGTCGGCTATGCGACGCGCACTGCTGCACTCGAGTCTTCAGGTGAGGGAGATGAAGGGAGGGAGAAGGGGAGAGAGAGAGAGAGAGAGAGAGAGAAGAGAAAGAGGGGAGAGATAGAGAGGAGGGAGATGGTGTGTGCAGGTGCGTCTGGCTGGCTGGGCTCTGCTTTGCGACCATCCGAAGCAGACGGACAGTGTGGGGGGGGAGGAGCTGTCTCTCGCCGATGCCTTCATCCTCACTATCATGACCGAACAGCAGCCCGCCGCCAGACAGAAGATCCTCGCCGGACTCAAGAAGGTACTTTATATAAGTTATAGTCTTTTAATTTGATTTTGATTATAATTTACACCATGTGTTTCAGTTGCTAGTGCGACTGTGCGAGTCTGCCGAGCCTCTGGCTAAAGAGAGGGGAGAGGGAGCCGTCCTCCCCTACGTGGCGTTCCTGCAGGAGACGACTCGAGTGGCGTTCGAGTCGCTGTCCAGGGACGGGAATGTGGAGAGGAGGGTGATGGCACTGCTACTCGTCGACCTGCTATTCAGACAGGACGTGCTCAGGACCAAGCAGAAGGGTGGGTGGATGGGAGGAGGGAAGGGTGGATGTGAGATGCTATTCCAGTGCTGCTGCACCGTCTGTTCTGCCCGTCGCGCGAGTTGACGGCGGCCCGTCAGTCTCTCGTGGTCGCCCTCCTCGATGATCCATTCCAGTCCTGCCAGAACAGCGCCTACAGCTACTCGGAGAGGGAGTGCAGTGGAGCGAGCCTCTGGTGAGGGAGAGGGAGGGAGAGAGAGCGCGAGCGAGGGAGAGGGAGGAGGGAGAGGGGGAGAGGGGGCAGG
>CAWZYM010000495.1:0-27983 GCA_963966185.1 Rhabditoides inermis | reverse complement strand
CCACAGACCACCAGTCGCATAGCTGCGTGTGGCCTGCAAGCAGCACATGCAAACATGCACATCTCGCAGAATACGCGTTTCGAGACATAGAAAACGAACAAAATGAGTAGCCTCACAGAACGCACCAGTCTTGAGTATGACCTCTGGGGCCATGTAGTTTCCGGTGCCGACGACCGAGTGCGCCTGGTTGCGCTTCTTCTGATGCCGCACGTCCAGCACCTTCAACCAACATGGATTGCAAGTAAAGAAGGAAACCTTCGGGGTACTCGCAGATGGCCCAGTCGCCGTACCTTGACGCAGCTCTCCAGATGGGCGACGTCTGGCGGGAGGGCGAACGAGTCGACTCTCTGGTGCGAGTGCTGCGGGTCGTCGTCGTTCTCCGGACCGTAGTATCTACACAACAATGTACTCCATATGTACTCGGCAGCTCCACCCACCTCCGATCATGCGTCCACCGCAGTCCTGTGCACAGACCGAAATCGGTGAGCTTGATGTGGCCCTGAAGAAAATATCTTTATAATTTAAAAAGGTAGGTTGTAAACAATAGTTAGATCCGAGGGGACGTGTGAGAAATGTAAAGACAAAATCTCTCTCACCTGCTGGTCGATGAGAATGTTGTCTGGCTTGATATCTCTGTGAATGAATCCGAGGGAATGGACATACTCGATGGCACACGTGAGCTCCGCGATGTAGAATCTGATGAGAGGGGTTGGAGAGAGGGAGAGAGAGAGGGGAAGGGGGAGGGAGAGGGAGAGAGTGAGAGAGAGGAGAGAGAGAGGAGAGAGAGAGGAGAGAGAGAGGAGAGAGAGGAGAGAGAGGGAGAGGAGAGAGAGAGGGGGGGGAGAGAGAGAGACTACTCACCTGGCGAGCTTCTCGCTGAACACTCCCTTCACTATGAGCAACTGCATCATATCGCCTCCAGGGACGTATTCCATTATGAAATAGAGGGTACGGTCATCCTGGAACGTGATATGTTGCTAGAAACATGGAAAAGATAAAATAGTAGTTTGTACCTGGAAGGAGAAGAATAGCTTGACGATCCAGCTGGAGTTGGCCTCTGCGAGGATGTCTCGCTCGGCCTTGACGTGAGCTGCCTGCTGCTTCATGATGACGTCCTTCTTCAGCAGCGTCTTCATCGCATACACCTGGCCGGAGTCCTTCTGAAACGACGTGGTGAGTGGAGAGGGGAGAGAGGGAGAGAGAGAGAGAGAGGGGGGGAGAGAGATGAACTCGCCTTCTTGACGAGCGTGACTTGTCCGAACGCGCCGACTCCGATGTGTTTGATCATATCGAACATGTCGCGATTCATCTTCTGACGCTTCAGTCTGCAACGCATGGTTTTTTACCGTAAAATGCACAAACACGACGAAAAAAGTATAAAAGAAACCACCGCATGTACTTGCTCTCCTTGACAGCCAGGAACTTCATCATCTGGTCCTTCATCATTGAAGACAGATTGGCCGCTTCCATCTCCTTGCGAAGCTGAAAACGGCGCAATTCAATCAACCCAATCATTCATGATAAAAAGAAAATACAAGGTTTCAAATCAAAATGAAAAAGTAGAAGGACAAGAGGGGCCAGGTGTGAAGAATCGGAGACACGTGTCTAGGTACGTACCTGCTGCGCCCGCTTCTGTCTCTCCTTGTACTGCTGAATGACCTGCTCCACGTGCTGTTCCATGTAGAAGCAGAACATGCGCGGCTTGCATGGCTTCGCGAATGCCTCATACTGCAACACACTCGGGTGGAAATACGAGACAACCACAACGACTGTGATTCACTCACCCGTCCGTCGTCTATCAACTGTGCCACACTGTCTGGCAGAGGGGAGGTGCATCTCTGCACAGAGTCCTCTCTCCTCCTCCTCTCTTCCCGTCTCTCCGATGCGCCTGGCTTCTCTAGATGCTTGTGAGCTCTCTCACCGGCGACCAGAGAGTCTACCATCCGACCCTGGAGAAGGAGGATAAGTGAGCCAACTTCAACTATCGTTACGATGTTATAATAGGCTCGCACTTAGCTCAGGATTTTTCGTTGAAAACATTATCGTGGATTTTGACACTACAGTATACAAAACGAAATGCACTGCATATTGTTTTTGCCGTTCATATCTCTACTCATCAGATACTCTCACATGGCCCCGTGGCGTAGTGGTAACGCTCTCGCTTAGGAAGCATATGTCCGCGGGTTCGATCTTGGGTACTCACGCAATATTTTGTCAAATTGAAAACATCATCGAAAAGGTTCTCATCCTTGTCTAACCACCCTAATGTCTCTCGTGAAAAGAGTAGAACTCATTTGCGGGCCTACTATATTCTAAATTCGATTAAAAAAACAATAATGGAAATTCGAACTCACCACAGTATCGTCCAGCCTGTGATCGAGCGGCTCCTCGTCCTCTACGTGCGGCATTCGGGAGACTCCGCCCCCATCGCCCCGCCCCTCGCTCCTCATAGCGTACTGCCGTTCGAAGCCAGAGGCACCATCTAGATTCACACAAATAATAAAATAGTCGAAACACTCGCACTCACCTTGTCCTTGTAGTTGATGTAGGCAGTTCTGGCGGGTGTGGGTTGTGTGTTTCCGGCTGCTCCGTCGGGATCGACTATGATACTCTGCACTCCTGTGCCCCGTTCGGGTTGCCGGCCACAGAGATCGAAGCGCCCGGCTCACTGCCCTGCACCTCCAGACGGAACTGCTGACGCCGGTCCTCAAATAGACTGTTTACACGAGCCTTTGACAATACGCGCAAGAAAAAGATGCGCGAATGGAGAGTCGGCGTAAGAAATAAATCAGAGGAAAATATCTTACGTGGTCTCCTGGCGCGACATTGATTTGTAGCCTGGCGTTGTTCTTGTTGGAAGCGACAGGCCGTTCGAATCGAGTGCGAATCACTGTGAGGGGAGGTGCGCGAGAGAGGGGGACATTCGACGGCAGACCCGCGCGGGCACTGAACAGCATATTTAAACCAAAACAGCTATCAAAATGATATAACTTTTACAAACAGGAACGCACCTGTCCGTTCTGTCGATAGTGATGACACTGGTGTTTCCGTGGCCCTCTCTCCTACCCGGATAAAGGGAATCGTCGTAGCGAGGAGCCGCCGGGGCGCGGCTGGAAACAAGCCTCGTCACGCCACACAATGCACAACACACCATCTGATTTATAACATTACGTGAACAGCTGACTCACATTTGGATGTTGGCGTGGCTCCTGTAGACGTCGTTGTGGTTGTCGGTGTAGGGCAGCTTGGGGTAGCCTCGCGGGGACGCCGACTGAGAGTTGTCGTAGTCATAGCGGTACGAAGGCGACTGGCGCTCGCTGAAACACAGTGATGAGACAGGTAACACTCATGTTGATGGAGGGGGCTGACCTGTCGACCTCGAACTGGCTGGTTGAGGGGTGGCTGGTGGTGAGGTGGAGGGGTTGGTGGTGGGAAGTGTGCGGCAGAGACTGCGTCAGGGTCAGCCTGCACGTAGAGTGAAATAAAAGAAGAACAAACGACGACGATAGAACAAACGACGAAAGCAAAACAACTCCATATCCAAAACACTCACTTTGTCCCATTTACGGCTGCCGCTGCAGCGGCTGCCGCGGTGGCTTGCTGGAAAGAGGGCGGCGAGGGAGGTGGTTGCCGTTCAGTCCATTCACACCATTCCCGTTCACTCGATAGTCCTGCAAACACGTCATCGTGAATCATTCCGTCGATTCACACACTGCATATGACCCATAAAGCATGAATGTGGCAGTCACGAGGCGCCCGGCGCTAGTTTGCACAAGATAAGAAACCGACTGTGTGGTCTCGGTGCAGGTTGCTGATGTACTGTTGGGCCGCCTCGGCCGACTGGTAGTTGACCGAGCGGAGAGCGTGGATGGCTGTCTCCTAGAACGGAACACGCGTGAACAAGTCAACAAGCAGGCGACGCACCTTTTCGTATCCCTTGACGAGCAGCTTGTGCAGCATGAGCTGTCTCGGGTCGAGTGGCTTGTGCTCGTGTTCGGAGGCGCGCTGTTCCTGGAACGGCCGCAGCGAGTCGCGGATCAACTCCAGCTTGTCCTTGTGCCGACCCACTCGGATGTCCTGAACACTCGCATCATGCATGATCCTGGGATAAGCATCCAGCAATCAACAAAGTGAAAATTACATGAAACAACATCGAAAACATAAAAAAATCAAACGAATCAAAAAAGTAAATAGGGCATACCTGCGAGGGCATGGGCTCCCTGGGGCGGTCTCCGTTCGAGCCAGACGGCCGCATCTCAGCTAAACGTGCGGGTGGGGAGGGAGGGAGTGGACAGAGGCAGGAATCAGTGCATCTCCAGTATCGGAATAGAACTGCTTGTGTTGCTGGCTGGCTGGGAACGTCGCTCTTTCTTCGCCGCCGCTCGATCAATAGCCCGGCCCCGGTGCGTCGACCGCTGTCTCGCCGCATTCCGATCGCCCTCCGCGATCCTCCACTCTCTCGCCCCCCTCCCGCCGCATTCCCCGTCTGCCCGCCCTCCCCCCAACACACGCTCTCTCGTCGGCGGATCGCTCGTTATCTCATCACACGTTCACTCCACATAGGTACACATTGCAGGTATGACGGCCGCTTCGCCAAAGAGTGAGAGAAAGAGGAGCGAGAGAGAACGGAAAGTTTCTGCTGGTCAGTCGCATATTTCCAGCCGACTCGACTCGAAACTGCCGATCGTTGATCTGATCTCATACTCTGATCTTATTATGCAAAAAACTTTATCAAGAGAGAGAAGAAGTAATGATGAAACAAAAACATTCAGTGAGAGTGTCAGAAAGTTGATATTTATGAGTGAGTCCTCTAAATCTCCGATCCGTCACTGCTTGTGTCGTCGTTTTCCAGATCTTGCCTCCGCATTCCGCATCGCTCATCCTCATCCCGAATCTCTAGCGCCTGGAAGGAATCTCTCACGTTCCTTCTCTCTTCCTCTCTCTCTCTCTCTCTCTCTCTCTCTTTCTCTCTTTCTTTCTTTCTCTCTTTCTTTCTCGCTCCCTCTCTCTCTTTCTCGCTCCCTCTCTCTCTCTCACCTCATCCAGGGGAGTAGGCGAGGGTCTCTTGTTCCTCGCCTTTGCGAGAGGATCAGTCGGCACTCCCGCCTCTCGAGCCAGCACCTCCAGAGAGGGCGGAGTGAACGCATCCGGAATCGAGTGCACCGACGCCGTGTCCTGAAACATCACGTCATCTGGGCACGCCGTCGCTGTGCCACCTTGGTGTAGACGTATGCGTGGGTGTTGGTGGCTCCGAGTAGCGAGGCCGAGTCGATCTCCCATCCGTGAGACGTGGAGAAGAGGGGGACGTACTTGAGATGGACGGGAGTCTGGGAAGCCAAATGTGAGAGGATATGCACACTATCTCACACCTCTTCTAGGTTTGCAGTGAGAAGGACATGGCGGAAGTCGTGGATTGCCCAGCGGATGAGGCGGCGATACACCCAGTCGAGACACATGTTCAGCGTGCTGGGACGGTCGCGACTGAATGAGGAAGTTTGCAGTTATGCATGATGTATATCTACTCACTGCGCGCCTATCGCCCACTGAGTGCCCCTCCACCAGAGACACACGCGAACGAACTGCTTCAGTCTGAGAGAGATATCAATTAATCAATCACTGCAGCCATATTCACTTAGTGATCCACGAGGTATCAGGGCGATTGACTCGGGAGAGGATCCACATGCGAGAGTCACTCGAGACGATCTGATTCGACTGAAAGAAGAGAAGGAATGAGAACGAGGAGGAGGGGCACTCACCAGTCCCCTTCCTTCTGTGATGACTCGCAGGGCGTCCCTCGTCGCATCATCCATCCTAGTCTCCGCCACTCTATACCGGCCTTTTCCAGTAGGATTCGCCCTCTTGTCAATTCGCATGTAGGAAGAGAGGTGCAGCTGGAGAATATTCAGATTGTACTTGCACATCGCACTGGCTCACCTCATCCGTATAGAGGAAGAAGGCGTTGTAGGTGTCGCGCTCACTACGCGGCATCACTCTCCACGACGGATGGCGCATGCGGATGTTGCTGAAATCGCGATGCCACGGCCTCTGACGGAATGCACTCACCTGATGGCGTGTTCGCGGAGCAGTCTCTCGTTGAGTTCGATGTGCGTCTCCTCCCTCAGCTGGTCGAGTGGAAGGCGGAGGAAGCGAGACGGGTGCGACGTGTACACATAACCACCGTGCAGGTAGATCTACACCAATCATCATCATCTCATAAGGATCACTCACATGTGCGAGGCTGGCTCCGAGCTCGGGCAGCTCTATTGTGTCCGCTCCATCCGGCTCGAACGGGACACGGCAGGAGTTGGTCATCTGAGAGATAGTCAGTGAAATGGCAGGAAATTATATCGACTCACGATGTACCTATCCATAAGAAGGCTCTTCATGGATAGGTTGGTGGAGAGGACGAATAGGGAGGACCCGGCGCAGAGGAGCTGGCGAGGCCGGTCTTCGATGTGCACGAATACTCCAGGAAGATCGAACGAGCGCACAGACTGAAAAAAATTATAGCCAATTAAATTCTAATTAAAATATATTTTTTTTAATTTCGCAGTGTTTTAAGATATATTGTGCGTAAAGAGTGTCTGTTGTGCTGATCGAGTGTGAATCACGAAATTTTTTTGACATTTTTCTTCTTCTTTTCTTGAGTTTTTCTCATTATTTTCTTTTTTTTTGTGTTTGTTGTGATAATAGCATTATGTTTTTTTATTATCATGTTTTTATTCAGTAATTATCACGCTCGTGTTAACAGTCTGAACGCAATCGTACTACATGCGTAACCGTGCAGTGAGATGTTGAGGTGGAATATCATGTTTTACTCACCTTGGTGAACAAGTCGATTCTATTGATCATATGGATCGGTTGCGTCGGATTGGTCTTCTTGTAGTTGGTCGACAGTTGCAGGAGAGTGTCTGAATTCGATAAAATTCTACCTTTGATGTTTTGGGATTCAAAAACTCACGTCCATCCGAATCCAAGGTGATTGGACGTCCGTTAACAAAGTCATGTGGAGAGTCGTCGGTGGTGAACACCGCAGAATGCGGATAGGAGTCACGCAGCATGAGAAGAAAGTGAGGCCTACTATGTGAAGCGAGTGAGTGAGTGGTGAGTGGAGAGAGGACGCCTTCTCATCTATCGATAGTCCTTGCCCATGGTAGAATCTGTTGCCCCGGGCTCCTCCATGAGGTCATGTGCGGTAAATCGAGGCGCTCGTAAAAGTGCGCCCCGTCTAGATTGCTCTCTTTCTCTAGACGCTCTGGCGCTGACCGATCAGCTGAGAGAGAAAATTTCACAATACGCTGACTATTGATCGTGCGTTCCGTTGCTCGAGGGAACCTGTTTGCAGTGTGTCCTTCTCCCCAGCTTCTCCCCAGTCCGGGGTGTCCACAAATGGCAATCATCCCACTTTCTCGGTATACACGGTCCACACTTCTTTCACATTCACGCCGTCGTTTTTGACGCCATTCAGCTATTAGCTTCACTTGCTTGCTTATTCCTATCATATTCAATATACGATTGCTCGTGTCCATGTGTAAACCAAAAATGTAAACTTGTAAATGCAATATATGCATGTTCTCGTTCATTTATAACTTGTGGTTTGTGCGCTGTTCAAAAGTACACACGTTCTCACTACAATCCTTTATTGGCGCTATCCGTTCAGAGGGGGCAGGATGAATTAATTCCCAAGTCAAGGCACTTTTACCCTGTGCGCCAAAGGGCGCGGAAATTATTGCTTTCGGTCCCGCGCGTCTTCGGGGGCTTGAAAAGGGGTGAAATGAGTTTTAGGACCTGTTTTAAGTCGGTTCCAGAAATGTTTAAGATTTCTCACCATAAAATACTTCACTTTTTTCAGTCATTCACATCTCAGCTCAATCTTTGTTTCCAAAGCTGAAACTTTGGATTCTAGCATTATTTAGGTCAAGGAACACAATGGTAGGTATAGAAAAGGTCCATTTGATCCTGGGGACCATCTCCTAATCGAGTGGTATATCTCAGTTCAAGTAATACCATTTGATCTGAAAAACAACAGAGGTATGTTTTCGAATCTCCTGAACAATATGTGATGGTTAATAATGTTGGCTGAGTGCTGGGGACCACTCCAGTCATACAAGGGACCATAACCTCGCCGATTCATCCCAGTTTGGTCGATTGGTCTGTAATTTGGCAGAGATATGTTTTCAAACCTTCTGAACAATTTCTCATGCTTTCTAACGCTGACTGGGTGCTGGGGACCATTGCAGGAGTAGTAAGGGACCAAAACCTCGCGAAGTGTCCCGTTTTCGGCTCCCGACTGCTGTGTAGCATGCGGTGAGTTATTGGGTGAGTAAAGATCATATATTACACTACAACAAGTTTAAGTGGACCCAAACCAAGCGCCAAAAAAGATACCATAATTGCAGGAAATACTTTCTGGAGATGGGTCCAGCCACCTGATTCCACAGCCATGCCGTGAGTGGAAATCAATGAAAAGACACTCAGTACACTGTATACAACCCATTTACAATCTCTCTTTTACCGGCCAGACTCGCTGCCCTCGACCTGAAGTGCCTACTGGCATTCCAGGGAGTGCGGCTGCGAAGCAGCCTATACATGAGTGAGAAGAGCGTGCCATGAGTGTTTTCGTTTCAAATAGACAGATAACCGATCACAGATCCCATCCTAGCCATTCCTGGTCCCTCTCTCCACTCCGGGTTCCTGTAGGGACCATCCCGCTCGGATAGACTGTGTATCTACTAGTGGAGCTACGAATGAACCCGGAACGTTAACCCAGAGTAGCCAGTCACTTTTTCGACTTGTTCTTTGATAGATCTTTCCGTTTTCTCCCTCTCTCCCCCTTCCCTCACTCTCTCTCCCTTGATCTGTACGCCCAGTTATACCCATATCGCTCTATGGCTCTACCCGGCTGCCACCTGATTCCACAGCCATGCCGTGAGTGGAAATCAATGAAAAGACACTCAGTACACTGTATACAACCCATTTACAATCTCTCTTTTACCGGCCAGACTCGCTGCCCTCGACCTGAAGTGCCTACTGGCATTCCAGGGAGTGCGGCTGCGAAGCAGCCTATACATGAGTGAGAAGAGCGTGCCATGAGTGTTTTCGTTTCGAATAGACAGATAACCGATCACAGATCCCATCCTAGCCATTCCTGGTCCCTCTCTCCACTCCGGGTTCCTGTAGGGACCATCTTGCTCGGATAGACTGTGTATCTACTAGTGGAGCTACGAATGAACCCGGAACGTTAACCCAGAGTAGCCAGTCACTTTTTCGACTTGTTCTTTGATAGATCTTTCCGTTTTCTCCCTCTCTCCCCCTTCCCTCACTCTCTCTCCCTTGATCTGTACGCCCAGTTATACCCATATCGCTCTATGGCTCTACCCGGCTGCCACCTGATTCCACAGCCATGCCGTGAGTGGAAATCAATGAAAAGACACTCAGTACACTGTATACAACCCATTTACAATCTCTCTTTTACCGGCCAGACTCGCTGCCCTCGACCTGAAGTGCCTACTGGCATTCCAGGGAGTGCGGATGCGAAGCAGCCTATACATGAGTGAGAAGAGCGTGCCATGAGTGTTTTCGTTTCGAATAGACAGATAACCGATCACAGATCCCATCCTAGCCATTCCTGGTCCCTCACTCCACTCCGGGTTCCTGTAGGGACCATCTTGCTCGGATAGACTGTGTATCTACTAGTGGAGCTACGAATGAACCCGGAACGTTAACCCAGAGTAGCCAGTCACTTTTTCGACTTGTTCTTTGATAGATCTTTCCGTTTTCTCCCTCTCTCCCCCTTCCCTCACTCTCTCTCCCTTGATCTGTACGCCCAGTTATACCCATATCGCTCTATGGCTCTACCCGGCTGCCACCTGATTCCACAGCCATGCCGTGAGTGGAAATCAATGAAAAGACACTCAGTACACTGTATACAACCCATTTACAATCTCTCTTTTACCGGCCAGACTCGCTGCCCTCGACCTGAAGTGCCTACTGGCATTCCAGGGAGTGCGGCTGCGAAGCAGCCTATACATGAGTGAGAAGAGCGTGCCATGAGTGTTTTCGTTTCGAATAGACAGATAACCGATCACAGATCCCATCCTAGCCATTCCTGGTCCCTCTCTCCACTCCGGGTTCCTGTAGGGACCATCTTGCTCGGATAGACTGTGTATCTACTAGTGGAGCTACGAATGAACCCGGAACGTTAACCCAGAGTAGCCAGTCACTTTTTCGACTTGTTCTTTGATAGATCTTTCCGTTTTCTCCCTCTCTCCCCCTTCCCTCACTCTCTCTCCCTTGATCTGTACGCCCAGTTATACCCATATCGCTCTATGGCTCTACCCGGCTGCCACCTGATTCCACAGCCATGCCGTGAGTGGAAATCAATGAAAAGACACTCAGTACACTGTATACAACCCATTTACAATCTCTCTTTTACCGGCCAGACTCGCTGCCCTCGACCTGAAGTGCCTACTGGCATTCCAGGGAGTGCGGATGCGAAGCAGCCTATACATGAGTGAGAAGAGCGTGCCATGAGTGTTTTCGTTTCGAATAGACAGATAACCGATCACAGATCCCATCCTAGCCATTCCTGGTCCCTCACTCCACTCCGGGTTCCTGTAGGGACCATCTTGCTCGGATAGACTGTGTATCTACTAGTGGAGCTACGAATGAACCCGGAACGTTAACCCAGAGTAGCCAGTCACTTTTTCGACTTGTTCTTTGATAGATCTTTCCGTTTTCTCCCTCTCTCCCCCTTCCCTCACTCTCTCTCCCTTGATCTGTACGCCCAGTTATACCCATATCGCTCTATGGCTCTACCCGGCTGCCACCTGATTCCACAAGCCATGCCGTGAGTGGAAATCAATGAAAAGACACTCAGTACACTGTATACAACCCATTTACAATCTCTCTTTTACCGGCCAGACTCGCTGCCCTCGACCTGAAGTGCCTACTGGCATTCCAGGGAGTGCGGCTGCGAAGCAGCCTATACATGAGTGAGAAGAGCGTGCCATGAGTGTTTTCGTTTCGAATAGACAGATAACCGATCACAGATCCCATCCTAGCCATTCCTGGTCCCTCTCTCCACTCCGGGTTCCTGTAGGGACCATCTTGCTCGGATAGACTGTGTATCTACTAGTGGAGCTACGAATGAACCCGAACGTTAACCCAGAGTAGCCAGTCACTTTTTCGACTTGTTCTTTGATAGATCTTTCCGTTTTCTCCCTCTCTCCCCCTTCCCTCACTCTCTCTCCCTTGATCTGTACGCCCAGTTATACCCATATCGCTCTATGGCTCTACCCGGCTGCCACCTGATTCCACAGCCATGCCGTGAGTGGAAATCAATGAAAAGACACTCAGTACACTGTATACAACCCATTTACAATCTCTCTTTTACGGCCAGACTCGCTGCCCTCGACCTGAAGTGCCTACTGGCATTCCAGGGAGTGCGGATGCGAAGCAGCCTATACATGAGTGAGAAGAGCGTGCCATGAGTGTTTTCGTTTCGAATAGACAGATAACCGATCACAGATCCCATCCTAGCCATTCCTGGTCCCTCACTCCACTCCGGGTTCCTGTAGGGACCATCTTGCTCGGATAGACTGTGTATCTACTAGTGGAGCTACGAATGAACCCGGAACGTTAACCCAGAGTAGCCAGTCACTTTTTCGACTTGTTCTTTGATAGATCCTTCCGTTTTCTCCCTGTCTCCCCCTTCCCTCACTCTCTCTCCCTTGATCTGTACGTACTGTAAAGTACAGTATCAGAATGGAATACTGTAATGTACCGTAATGCATGCCTACTGGGAGCTCTAATAACACGATGGAACGATTTGTAATGAAACGATTGCATAAACTTGTAGACACCTACCGTGGATACAGTAACCTGACCCAGCATGGATTCACCCATCGTCAAGTTGTTCGAGGGCGCCGCTTCATGAACCCCGTTAATGGAGCGCACACACAACTGGAGACCGGAATGTGGTGCGTCTCAGTTTCATTGTTAATGTAACGCTTAAACTTTCCTTTTTATTATGTTAATTGTTGCAGGAGTCATCTGAAAACGCATGTGAAGCTGAGGCGAGGCGTCGCCGGAGGACACAGCCGGTTCGACAACCACTTTTACGAGGCGCTGTTCTTCTACGAGTTCGAAGAAGGAAGCCGGCTGTTCGAGTTCTGGAGCATTGTCAAGCGACGCTATCCCTGCACATGAGCCATGCCGAAAATGTCTATGATATTATATTCACGCACAAGTATTGCGAATAAACTGTACTCATCGACAAAACACAACAATTTCATAGTGCGCTTATAAATGAAACAACACGCACTCAACATAATAAAATCATGATCGTGACCTGGAGTGGGATTCAAGTCCATAGCAAAAATTGAGTGATAGATAGAGCCCCCGAAAGAGTGAGTGAAACGTGAGAAAACGAAACGTTAGCGTGAAATTCGGAATATACTCGACTTTAATCCCACTCCTGGAGAAGGATAACTACATCGAAATACACATATCAACAGTGATACACGCTTTCTGCTCAGGTGCAGTGGTAGCGCTCGAACACCTCGACCCAGAACTTGGTGAGCTTGTTTGCAGTGCTGCTCTCCTGCTTCCAGGCATTCTCGTACCAATGATAGGGCCAGTGATCGCCTCGCACGCCGTTCTTGCGGTGCTGTCGCCTCTTCAGCCCTCCCCTAGACATTTTGATATGTATTCCAGTTCCGTTCACCGAATCTCACCAGCTGCCTTCGATTCCGTTCGTATGGTAGCCGGTGACGGGGTCGACGAGATTCGCGGAGTGGTTGACACTCTGATGCTGGACGCCGATCGTCGGAAGCTGATTGTAGCCGGCCCAGCAGTCTGAACCATTCCAATTGAAATATTTGATCACACAAACGTTCTCTTCACCTGTACGAACGACTCCACCGGGAGCGACGTGAGACCCCACGAGGGGAACAAGGGTCGCAGTCGAACGGTTCTGCACGGTTTCGAGGAAGAGACGGCCGCTGCCTTCCTCGAACCCCCCGACAAGCCAATCCGGACGAACGCGCCTGCAGGAAACAGATATGTCTACAAAAAAGACGGTATTGCCTACCTGCCCTTGTTGTTCGTTCGCTTTGTCACTTTCGATTCGTCGACCTGGACGACCGTGTTGGGGCCTCCCAGGGTGCGATCATTCAGCTCGATCTCCTGCATCTCCCTGATCCACAGATCCCACTGGCACACTGTGTTCTTGTCCACCCCCAGATCAGCCGCCCGGTGAACCACCGTCCCCATGTCATTGAGGAAAAGGTATGAGGACAAAAAGAACAAACGGCGTTTCGGAATATTCGCGAAGAACGATCCAACCGCCCTGCCAATCCGCATCCTCTTGCCATTTCCCATTTTGAGGCAGTTGGCGCGCCGACATAGGAATCTGCGCGCACCGCTTTTCTCGATTGTCATTGGGAGGTTGCAGCGAGGGCAGTCATGTCCGGAACACATAAGCCCTGAATTCACTGGTACTGGATGTACATAGATAAATTTGTCTGCTGGATTCTTAGATGCACGGATGCGCAATTAACAAAATAGCAAAACTTTCAAATGTCAAATATACACTTGTGCAGAAAAAAATACTGCCGAAAGGGGAATCCACCATATATCCGTATCACTTCACTTGTGTAATGTATCTTGCCTAACAGGAAATACACGCGAACTCACCTCGATCGGACAGCCATGAGTCGAAAACAGGGTCCGTCATATCCATCAACTCAGCCCACCCATTGCATAGCGTGAAAAATTTGAGACTATTTTGGAGAAGCTTTCTCTTCTCAACGCGAGAGTCATCCATGACGACTACAAATAAATAACATTATGTACAACAGGAATGATAACATAAAAAAGTGAAATAAATAAATAATAATCCGAAAAAGAAATGGATTTGGACAATCACACAGAAACAGACTCCTGTCCAGACAGGAAGGAATTTTCTCAGTTTCAATGTAACAGTGTTTGCGTGCTGCCAGGGGGATGGAACTGAGAATTAATATTCATATTGTGAGTTTTATGACAAGTTTGCTGTCTATTCGAAACGAAAACACTCATGGCACGCTCTTCTCACTCATGTATAGGCTGCTTCGCAGCCGCACTCCCTGGAATGCCAGTAGGCACTTCAGGTCGAGGGCAGCGAGTCTGGCCGGTAAAAGAGAGATTGTAAATGGGTTGTATACAGTGTACTGAGTGTCTTTTCATTGATTTCCACTCACGGCATGGCTGTGGAATCAGGTGGCAGCCGGGTAGAGCCATAGAGCGATATGGGTATAACTGGGCGTACAGATCAAGGGAGAGAGAGTGAGGGAAGGGGGAGAGAGGGAGAAAACGGAAAGATCTATCAAAGAACAAGTCGAAAAAGTGACTGGCTACTCTGGGTTAACGTTCCGGGTTCATTCGTAGCTCCACTAGTAGATACACAGTCTATCCGAGCAAGATGGTCCCTACAGGAACCCGGAGTGGAGTGAGGGACCAGGAATGGCTAGGATGGGATCTGTGATCGGTTATCTGTCTATTCGAAACGAAAACACTCATGGCACGCTCTTCTCACTCATGTATAGGCTGCTTCGCAGCCGCACTCCCTGGAATGCCAGTAGGCACTTCAGGTCGAGGGCAGCGAGTCTGGCCGGTAAAAGAGAGATTGTAAATGGGTTGTATACAGTGTACTGAGTGTCTTTTCATTGATTTCCACTCACGGCATGGCTGTGGAATCAGGTGGCAGCCGGGTAGAGCCATAGAGCGATATGGGTATAACTGGGCGTACAGATCAAGGGAGAGAGAGTGAGGGAAGGGGGAGAGAGGGAGAAAACGGAAAGATCTATCAAAGAACAAGTCGAAAAAGTGACTGGCTACTCTGGGTTAACGTTCCGGGTTCATTCGTAGCTCCACTAGTAGATACACAGTCTATCCGAGCAAGATGGTCCCTACAGGAACCCGGAGTGGAGTGAGGGACCAGGAATGGCTAGGATGGGATCTGTGATCGGTTATCTGTCTATTCGAAACGAAAACACTCATGGCACGCTCTTCTCACTCATGTATAGGCTGCTTCGCAGCCGCACTCCCTGGAATGCCAGTAGGCACTTCAGGTCGAGGGCAGCGAGTCTGGCCGGTAAAAGAGAGATTGTAAATGGGTTGTATACAGTGAACTGAGTGTCTTTTCATTGATTTCCACTCACGGCATGGCTGTGGAATCAGGTGGCAGCCGGGTATAGCCATAGAGCGATATGGGTATAACTGGGCGTACAGATCAAGGGAGAGAGAGTGAGGGAAGGGGAGAGAGGGAGAAAACGGAAGGATCTATCAAAAAACAAGTCGAAAAAGTGTTTGGCTACTCTGGGTTAGCGTTCGGGTTCATTCGTAGCTCACACTAGTAGGTACACAGTCTATCCGAGCGGGATGGTCCCTACAGGAACCCGGAGTGGAGAGAGGGACCAGGAATGGCTAGGATGGGATCTGTGATCGGTTATCTGTCTATTCGAAACGAAAACACTCATGGCACGCTCTTCTCACTCATGTATAGGCTGCTTCGCAGCCGCACTCCCTGGAATGCCAGTAGGCACTTCAGGTCGAGGGCAGCGAGTCTGGCCGGTAAAAGAGAGATTGTAAATGGGTTGTATACAGTGAACTGAGTGTCTTTTCATTGATTTCCACTCACGGCATGGCTGTGGAATCAGGTGGCAGCCGGGTATAGCCATAGAGCGATATGGGTATAACTGGGCGTACAGATCAAGGGAGAGAGAGTGAGGGAAGGGGGAGAGAGGGAGAAAACGGAAGGATCTATCAAAAAACAAGTCGAAAAAGTGTTTGGCTACTCTGGGTTAGCGTTCCGGGTTCATTCGTAGCTCACACTAGTAGGTACACAGTCTATCCGAGCGGGATGGTCCCTACAGGAACCCGGAGTGGAGAGAGGGACCAGGAATGGCTAGGATGGGATCTGTGATCGGTTATCTGTCTATTCGAAACGAAAACACTCATGGCACGCTCTTCTCACTCATGTATAGGCTGCTTCGCAGCCGCACTCCCTGGAATGCCAGTAGGCACTTCAGGTCGAGGGCAGCGAGTCTGGCCGGTAAAAGAGAGATTGTAAATGGGTTGTATACAGTGAACTGAGTGTCTTTTCATTGATTTCCACTCACGGCATGGCTGTGGAATCAGGTGGCAGCCGGGTATAGCCATAGAGCGATATGGGTATAACTGGGCGTACAGATCAAGGGAGAGAGAGTGAGGGAAGGGGGAGAGAGGGAGAAAACGGAAGGATCTATCAAAAAACAAGTCGAAAAAGTGTTTGGCTACTCTGGGTTAGCGTTCCGGGTTCATTCGTAGCTCACACTAGTAGGTACACAGTCTATCCGAGCGGGATGGTCCCTACAGGCACCCGGAGTGGAGAGAGGGACCAGGAATGGCTAGGATGGGATCTGTGATCGGTTATCTGTCTAATCGAAACGAACACACTCATGGCACGCTCTTCTCACTCATGTATAGGCTGCTTCGCAGCCGCACTCCCTGGAATGCCAGTAGGCACTTCAGGTCGAGGGCAGCGAGTCTGGCCGGTAAAAGAGAGATTGTAAATGGGTTGTATACAGTGAACTGAGTGTCTTTTCATTGATTTCCACTCACGGCATGGCTGTGGAATCAAGTGGCTGGACCCATCTCCAGAAAAGTATTTCCTGCAATTATGGTCTCTTTTTGGCGCTTGGTTTGGGTCCACTTAAACTTGTTGTAGTGTGATATATGATCTTTACTCACCTAATAACTCACCGCATGCTACACAGCAGTCGGGAGCCGAAAACGGGACACTTCGCGAAGTTTTGGTCCCTTACTACTCCTGCAATGGTCCCCAGCACCCAGTCAGCGTTAGAAAGCATGAGAAATTGTTCCGAAGGTTTGAAAACATATCTCTGCCAAATTACAGACCAATCGGCCAAACTGGGATGAATCGGCGAGGTTATGGTCCCTTGTATGACTGGAGTGGTCCCCAGCACTCAGCCAACAATATTAACCATCACATATTGTTCAGGAGATTCGAAAACATACCTCTGTTGTTTTTCAGATCAAATGGTATTACTTGAACTGAGATATACCACTCGATTAGGAGATGGTCCCCAGGATCAAATGGACCTTTTCTATACCTACCATTGTGTTCCTTGACCTAAATAATGCTAGAATCCAAAGTTTCAGCTTTGGAAACAAAGATTGAGCTGAGATGTGAATGACTGAAAAAAGTGAAGTATTTTATGGTGAGAAATCTTAAACATTTCTGGAACCGACTTAAAACAGGTCCTAAAACTCATTTCACCCCTTTTCAAGCCCCCGAAGACGCGCGGGACCGAAAGCAATAATTTCCGCGCCCTTTGGCGCACAGGGTAAAAGTGCCTTGACTTGGGAATTAATTCATCCTGCCCCCTCTGAACGGATAGCGCCCCTTTATTTACCTCGTCGTTCGGAATCGATTTGTGTGAATCACGGTTTGCCACCTACGTGATTGCTTGCAGTGTGATCGTCGCCGGTAGGGGAACAGCCTCGGCCACGCACACACACCATGGAGGGTCTTCCCAGGTATTCACTTACTTGTTCACTTATTCACTTGTTGTTGTTTACCACGTGCTGCACAGATTGCCAATGTTGGCGCCGGAGATGAAGACTCCGCAGGGCACCTTCGACGAGGAGTACCTGCTGCGAGTGAAGGAGGTGGGTGATGGTGTCACGTCTCTCGTACCCTCTCCTGTTACAGTACATTCTCATGCGGTTCCAAGCCGACCCGTCGGACTTCGATCAGCCGCTCAGGGAGCTACAGCACATGCGACTCGTAAGTGTTATTCATTCACTCTCGCTTATGCATTGTGTTAGCAATTCAAATCGTTATCCAGGACCATCATATATACGAATACATTTTAGGAAATCGGGCAGTTCCGCTGCGACGTCGAAATGGCCTGCGTACTCAAGCGGTGTGTGTTTATTCGGTATTCTGTTCCTACTTCTATGTTTACACGTTGTTTACTTCTTGTTTACCTATTGGTTACCTCAGGTACTATGCGCAGCTCGGTTTCATGAAAAACCGCTTTCCTATGGAGGAGAACGACGAGTTGCGCTTCGGATTCGAGTGGTGAGTATTGATTGATAATGGGTTTGGTTATTGATTGATTGTGCACAGGCTGGACCGCCTCCTCGATATGCCCAACACGCTCACCTACGAGGATGTCAATTACGAGCGGTGCGTCGTGTTTTGTTGTGTTAGAGTGAAGAGTCACAGAGATTTGTCTGGAATCCGTGAGTATGACAACGCAATCACATCAATGTGAAAGGAATCATACAGTATGCCTTGTGTTGTGATATGGGGCTGCTTGTTCAGTGCGTGCGTGCTCTTCAACATCTCTGCCGTGCACGCGGGAATCGCGGCCGCCGAACCGAGGGACAGCGAAAATGTGGGTGGATTCTGGAATTGATTTCGGGTCTTTATATTCAAAGAATGTTCATGCTCTTGCAATAGATCAAGATATGTGTTATTACGTTCTGTGATAATGTTGGATGAATACCCGTTCTGTTCCAGTCTATCAAGAACGCGTTCATGCACCTGCAATGGGCGGCGTGGCCCCTGCAGTATCTGAGGGACAACACGGGCTGCAGCAAGTGGAGCAGCCTCGACTTCGACCCCGACATGCTCACCTTCTACATCAACGTACTCCTGGTGGGTTGATTGTTGTTGTTTCGTGTTCACTGTACAACTCGATTCTATTCCAGGGCCAAGCGCAGGAGTGTCTGGTGGAGAAGTCGCTGCTCGATCACAGGTTGGCGCTCATCTCTCCCTTTCTCTCTCGCCCTCTCTCTCTCGCTCTATCTCTCTCTCTCTCGCTCTCTTCCCCCTCTCTCTCCCCTCTCCCTCTCTCTCTCTCTCTCTCTCTCTCTCTCTCTCTCTCCCCCAACCTCCCCCTTCCAGGAGCCACGCGGTGATCGCCCGTCTGGCTGCCCACCTGCGCGACTTGTACTCCGAGTGTCGACGCCACGTGGAGAACAGCCAACTGGGCGAGATGGTCAGCAGCGGACGTTACAAGGTACGTGTTTGATTGATTGACTGATTGATTGATTGATTGACGGATTGATTGCAGGAGTGGCTTCGTACGTGTTCGGTCAAGAGCGATGTGTACGGAGCGATTGCACAGCTGTGTATGGGGCAGCAGGCAGACGAGGAGCAGAAGTATGGAACGAGGTGGGTAGAGAGAGGGGCGGGGGAGAGAAGAGAGAGAGAGAGAGAGAGAGAGAGAGAGACCCTCCCTCCCTCTTCAGACTCGGCCAGTACCAGCTCGCCCTGGCCCACGTGAACCAGGCGGTGAAGAACGCGGAGAAGGAGAAGCGCGAGACGATCCGCCAGGCTGTCAACTTCATGTACGACGTGGTCAAAGCCAAGTGAGTGGGCGGGACGAGAGGGGCGGGGCCTAGTTGTGTGATTACAGGGAGGAGAATGCGAAGAAGGAGAACGACTTCATCTACCACGACCGCGTGCCTCCGAGGGAGGAACTGCTAGTCGGAGAGGTGGGCTATTTTAGTTTGTGTTAAAATTAATTCATGTCAGGCCTTTTTCGGAACTATTCTGAATATGAACATTTGATTTGATGTTTGAAGTGATGTCTTTTTCTATTGAAAATTCAGTCAGTTCGTATTCACGATTGTCTTTTTATTATCATTTCGTGCATTTGAGGGTCTGTGCAAGGTGAAGCCGTGCGCGTTCGACCCGCTGGACCCGTCGGTGGGGGGGAGAGGACCTGTTCGGAGCCCTGCTCCCACCCAGCGTGCTGCAGGCAGTGTCCCAGTACGAGGAGGCGAAGGCGGCCCTCAAGAGGACTGTCCTGCAGAGGGTGGAGAGGAGGGACGACGAGCTGGAGGCGTTCGTCGCGTCCCTCAAGCTGGCCGAGCTGCAGCTGGACGGCGCGCCGCCGCGACTGCCAGACGCCCTCCTCGAGAGGAACGCCGCCTTCAACTCGCAGCCGGACGCATTCAGCCACGTGCTAGATGGACTGCACAGTGAGTGGGGGGGGTGTGGATGTGCTATTGTGTGTTGTGGCAGAGGTGGGCGACGAGGCGCGAGAGGTCGAATCCAAACTGGCCGAGCTGGCCGGAAGACTGGACACCATCGAGTCGCCACAGCTGGTGAGGGGTAGTAGGAGGGAGAGAGAGAGAGAGAGAGAGTGGTTGTAGACGTCGGACGAGGGTTTCCGCGCGATTCGCAGCGAGCTGAAGAGGCTGGGCGAGCATCACGGACAGGCACGGTAAGGGAGAGGGGGGAGGAGAGGGTTGACTCGCCGTCGCAGTCTGAACAACGCGGAGCTGCACAAGGCGTTGGCGGCGCACTCGGACCAGCTCCACCTGCTCGGTCTGCCACTCCACACACTCACCCAGCACATCACGGGAGACGACGCGCACAACAGGGGTGGGGAGGAATACTGGGAGGGTGATCATTGATGGACTGTGTAGGCGACACACCCGAGGTGGCTGCGATGCGTCGCATGCTGGACAAGACGACGGAGATGCAGGTGCAGCGCGCCTCTCTAGCCAAGACCCTCTCCGACGAGCTGGCAGCAGACTCGATCGCCAAGCGACTCCTCGCAGAGAGGGACCTCGACTGCCAGGTGGACACAGTGGGGAGAGAAGGGGCGAGACGAGTGTCCTTGCAGGAGACATTCCAGCAGGAGCTGGCCAAGCACGAACAGACCATCAAGTACATTGACCAGAACCTGCTGGCACAGGACGCCATCCTGCACGCGCTCACAGAGGCGAACGCGGACTTTGCGGAGGAGCGGAGGAGAAGGAGGGAGCAGATGCGGGGGTGGGTGGAGGAGGAGAGGAGAGGGAGCAGCGAGCAGGAGAGAAGGGTTGTTTCAGCACCGAGCAGCACGTTGTTCAGCTGATTGCCGCTCACGACGTGTTTATGGACGTTTCCACCAAGGTACACATTGTTTGTTGTGTTTTACTCATTTGTTGTTCAGTCTGCCGAAGGATTCGCCTTCTACCAGCAGCTGCGCACTCGTCTCGAGAAGCTCGCCATGGCTGTCGAGGGCATAGAGGCTGCATGTGAGTAGTGATTGATTTATCGATTGTCTATCAAATGTGTTGAGACGCGTCGGAGCGGGCGAAGCGAGACGCGGAGAAGCGCGCACTCGAGGAAAAGATGGCAACTCTGCAGAGGGCGCGAGAGGCGCGGGCTGCTATGGAGGACTTTGGCGGGCCGGTGGGAGGAGGAGCAGGCATGGGAATGGGTGGAGGAGAGATGGGAGGAGGAGGAGGAGCGCCCGCGGCCCGCGGAGCCCGGCCGCGTCTCGGAGACTACATGGACTACTACCGCAACAAGATGGCCGGCGGCGCGCCGTCGCCCCGTGGCCCCGCCCCCATGGGACACGCCCCCTCGCCGCAGCTGCCGCCGCACGTCTCGATGCGCCGTCGCCCACACCGAGCAGTGTGAGCTCGTTCCAGATGAGTCCAGTCGAGGGTGAGTGGATGGGGAAGAGAGGGAGAGAGGGACGGGGGAATTGCATTGCAGGATCGCCTGCGCCGTGGCAGCAGCACGTTCCCATGCCCATCATTCCCTCCCGCCTGTGCACATGCCTGCCCGCCAGCCCTACGCCCCGCCCCACCAGGCTCCGCCCCCGCAACATCACTACAGGTGATTGACATAACGTTTCTCGCCGTACTGGTGTGGTTTCAGCCATTCTCCTCCCGCATCTCAACAACCATCACGCGACGCCAACTCCGCCCCCTCAGCAGCATGCTCCTCCCCCGCACGCCCCGCCCCCGCAGCACTACCAAGGAGCTGCGATGGGATACCAGTATCCTCCCAGTCAGCCCGCGTATCAGCAGTATGCGCCCCCGACATCTATGGGAGGAGGGCAGGTATACGCGTCGCCGCCACCCATGCAGCAGGCTCCGCCTCCACAGGGCCCGCCCACTCACCACATACAAGCTCTGCCCTCGCAGGCTCCGCCCACTCACCACATGCCAGCTGCTCCGATGCAGTCGCTGCCTCCTCAGCCGCTCCATCACTCTGCCAGCGGCCACTCACTGGCCACCGATATGGTGAGTGGACTCGTGTTATATCATCGAGAAAAAATGTCTTTTTTCAGACACAACCGTCTCTGACGAGCGTTCCGTCAATGACGTACCAGCAGCAGCAGATGGGCTACCAGATGCCGCCCTCGGTGAACCACGGCCAGCCGCTCGCCCCGCCCTCGCAGGCGCCGCCCCCTGTGAGCCAGGCGCACTCGCAGAGTCCGTTCCGTCCTATCCAACCGCCGCAGCAGCAGTCGCCTGCGGGGGAGGCGCCATTGCAGCAGCCGGTGCCCCATCTCCCGCAGGCGGCCGCGCCTCCTCCGGTGACACACCAGCAGTACTACGTGCCCCAGCAGCCTGTCCAGCAGGCCTACGCTGGCTACCCAGGAGGCCCGCCCGCCCAGCCGCCTGCCACTCCCGTGGCTGCGGCCGCACCTGCTCCCGCGCCGCCAGCACCCCAGCCAGCGCAGCAGCCGCAGTACATGCAGGTGTGTCGTTTATGCAGGTGCACAATGTGGTAGTCCATATTTCAGCAGCCGTCGTCCTTCGATCCCACACAGTCTCCCTTCCACTCGAATCAGTCGATGATGGGAGGCGCATCGCCCTGGCATCGCGGAGCGGGAGGAGGAGGAGGAGGAGCTGCTCCGATGAACGGACAGTGGGAAGAGAGAACGGGGGTGGGTGGACAGTGGTGGTTTCAGTGGAATGGAGTGGCGCAGCAACAGCAGCCGGCTCCCGCGCCCACTCCCGCGCCTGCCCACCGATGCACAATGGTGTGCAGTACCAGAATGGAGCAGCCGCCCAGCCCGCACCGCCGCCCCAGCAGCAACAACAGCAGTCATCTAATGTGGTGCGTTGTGAGGTGTGGATGGAATGGAGTAGAGGGTGTGTGTCTAGGACCTGTTGTCGTCTCTGCTGGGCGACCTGCAGCTGCCGCCTCTCTACAGCCAGCCAGTGAGTCGAAGGGTGGATGGGATGTGTATGGGGTGACATTGTCTGCAGCTTCGATGATCGCGCAGCAGCAGCCGGCTCACAAGGAAGCGGCGTCTCTCCCTCCTCTGCAGCCTCCGCAGCAGGCAGTGCAGGCGCCCCAGCCACAGCCCCAGCCACAGCAGCAGAGACCGGCCGCCGCCGTCCAGCCAATCCCCCAGCAACAACAGCCAGTCGTGGCCAATCAGCAGTGGGAGGGGAGAAAAAAAATAAACAAATATTCACTAAAATTGTAATAATTAGAGAGGGCGCGCAGCGCCCTCTCTTTTGGCTTAGGATAGGGCTCGCGCCAGAATTTTCAATTAGCGATATGCAAAGGTCATGTTAGCAACAATGTGAACTCATCCAAATCATGTAGTTAGATTCGCACCGTTCCGTAGGCCATTTCACTGGTCGGTGGCATCTTTGTATCTTTTCCCCGAAAGAAGTTATGAGCAATCGTGCGCACCCATGAGGCGAGAGGCCAGCGTTTCCTTCCTTCCTTCCTTCCCGTCACGCTGACCGCCGAGTTTTCCAACGTGCACCCAACTTGCACCCAGCGTGTAGCAGCCTCGCCGCTGCCAGCGTCTAATGCGCGCCGGGTTGCATATTTTGGCCGGTTCACGATAACCAGGTCGAGACGCGATACCGTCTGGTAGAAAACACGTGAAAAACGTTTTGTGAAACGTAACTACAATCTGTGAATACTTGTGATCTGCAAAGAGAAAAGAGAGAAAGAGAGAGAGAGAGGAAGGAGAGAAAGAACAGGGGAGAAAGAAGAGAGCGAGAGAGAAAGAGAGGGGAGAGTGAAGAGAGTGAGAAAGAAGAGAAAGAGAGAGAGAGGGAGGGAGGGAGAGAGAGAGAGAGTGGGAGTGGGAGAGGGAGAGAGAGAGCGGGAGCGGGAGAGGGAGAGGGGAAAAAAGAGTTTAGTGAGATAGTGAGAAATAAAGCAAGTAAAGATTCAGCGCATAGTAAAAATTTCAATGAAATTTAACAAAAGCACATACATTTTCTCTTAAAAGTACTTGCGTAAAGATATTCACTTTGTCTTAACCCAATGCAACAAAAGCACATGCATAAAACGTTTACAAATACTAACACAAACCTGCGCATACCGGACTGTTGTGTTGAAGTAACATTTGTAATATAAGGATACAAACGAATAACGTCAATATTAGGATGGAGAAAGAGAGAGAAAGAGAGAGAAAGAGAGAGAGAGAGAGAGAGAGAGAGAGAGAGAGAGAGAGAGAGAGAGAGGAGGCTCAGGTTGGTGTTAGTATTTGTAAACGTTTTATGCATGTGCTTTTGTTGCATTGGGTTAGACAAAGTGAATATCTTTACGCAAGTACTTTTAAGAGAAAATACAGATATGTTTGAGAACCTGCACATGATGGGTGCGAGCACGGTGTGCTATCCGACCAACGGCCAGCAGCAGGCACACAATGGACACGGGGTGCAGCCTCACGCCAGCAACCCCTGGGGAGCGCAGGTGGGACGGAGAGATTTGTTCACCTGTTCGGTAGGTGATGTTTGCTATTCAGCATCCGCAACCGCTTCCGGTGTCGGATGTGATGGATCCTGGCAAGTTCGAAGTGGGGCCGGGAGACAAGGCCAAGCTGGAGAAGAGACAGCTGCACGAGGCGATCAGGGGCGGGAGGTGAGAGGGGAGAGAGAGAGAGAGGAGGGAATGGTCCGTTTCAGGCACTGCTCTTCCCCCGAAAGACCCCCGCGACCCGCTCAACCAGCTCGATCCGTTCTGGAAGCAGTAGGGTGAGTCTGGAATTTCTTGAGTTCGAATACACATCTCACTATTCCGAACATACATTTTCCTTTACTGCCAAAAAAGTAATGCCCGTGAGTTTTGAGAATGTGCTTTTGACAGCCTCTCATTCTCTCTCTCACTAGAGTTCTCTCTCTTTCCCACGTGTTCACTCACACACATTCAAATTTACGCGCCGGTGGTCAGCTGTTGGCACAGCTTTTCACGTTCGTATAGCGATGAGCGTGCGAATTCGTCTCAGCGTTTGATCTATTGAATGTGGAGAGTGTGTGGTGTTCGTGTAATGACTGTGTCCGTCTTTTTCAGGTGACGAGTGTTATTTCGGTTTGGGCGGTGAGAGATGCGTATCGAAGGGTGCTGAGTGGGGAGTGGGTAGATTGCATCTGCCCTTCTCTTTTCGACGAGACGAGACACTCGGCATTTACATGTCTCTCTCCACTCACCACATGTGTTTCTCTCACTCTCTGTTGCTGTTTCGAATGTCGTCGACAGTCCATTTCATCTCTTCCCCGCTTCTCTCTCTTTGTCCTCTGGTCATTGCTGGCTGACGCAAGAATGTGTTGTCGCGCAGTGATCACTGGCCGTTCAGCTGCTCTATGATATATACAGTCGTGTTCTCCCCCATATTCCGATGTGATATGTACGTATGTGTATTTATTCCACAATGATTGCTTGATTTGCCCATAAGGGTGCGAGATTCTCCGTCTCATCCATTCATTCTCCATTGATTTATCTGTCTCAATGAGACTGTGCTTATCTTCGGTCGCGTGTTTTTTCTTCTCGTTTCGTGTAGCCAATTCGGTCTGTTCCCATAGATTACATGCAGATATATTCATAATATCACATATCTACAGTTCTATCAGTGTGTCCCTCCCTCATACCCGGTTCTTGTAGAGTTCTACTTACAGAATGACAGAAGAGTTGCGTGTACTCGGTTGATGTTTTCATGAAGATAAAATAGTTTTATACGACGACATTATTCTTGTTTACAATCGGAACACAATTCACATCGTTTGTTCGATTCGATACTGGAAGTTTTGCGTGACCTGTTATACTTTACGCATGTTTTTCAGCATAATGACCGAAAATGAAGAAGTACGGGCGAATAAGATGGGTTTCCTCGAGTGCACCAGCTATGTTGTCGGTGGGTGATGTCATCCATAGTATATTGATTGATGATAATGTTTGTAGGTAATATAATCGGGTCTGGTATCTTCATCACTCCCCACTTCTATTCTGGGATATACTGGATCGGTCGGACTCTCCCCTTATTGTCTGGATAGCCTGTGGAATCATATCCCTTCTCGGTGAGTCGTACTGTACTGTTGTGTTATACTGTGGCTGTAGTTCCTCTTGCACAGTAGCTGTCAGTTCATCTACTTTTTCCGAGTTTGACACACCCCGATAGACCTTTTCCAACGGATTTTATCAGAATTTATCAATTTTGCGACGTGAACTACCTATCGACGGCTTATCAGCGCTGGTGTGATTTTGATAGTGAATGGGACGTCTGCAGGCCGTGGAAGAGAGAGAGAGAGAGAGAGAGAGAGAGAGGGGGGCAATGATCCGCGATAAATGTGGCGAGAAATATATCACGGAGTGTAAGCGCCTTCTAAGACTTTGATATCTGATCAAAAGCGGGGAAAGGAGTCATGTGGTCAGTGGCTAGTCGCGAGATCAAATGATAGCAAATCAAAACATAGAGCACGCGCGCCGCAAAAGTGTAGCATAAAGAAATAAACTCATTACAAACATATTATAAATGAAATAATTGAATAACGAATAACATGATACAGGTTCTGTTTCGTATATCGAGCTGGCACGTCTATTCTGGAGCCGGGATGCGACTTTGCGTACTGCTGCTTCGTGGGATGGCACGCGGCTGCGTTCGCATTCATGTGGGTGAGTATGGGGGGGGGGGTAGAGAGAAGGAGAAGGAGGGGGAGGTGGAGGAGGAAGAGGAGGAGGAGGAGAAGGAGAAGGAGAAAATGAAGAAGAGGAGGAGAAGGGGGAGTGGGAGAAGGAGAAGGAGGGGGAGAGTGGGAGAAGGAAGAGGAGAAGAAGACGAATGGAGAGGGAGGAGGAGGAGAAGGGGGAGTGGAGAAGGAGAAGGAGAAGGAGGGGGAGGAGTGGGAGAAGGAAGACGAATAGAGAGGGAGGAGGAGAAGATGTTCCCTCTAGGTGTCTGTCCTTCTCACCTACCCCGCCTCGGCAGCCGTGCAGGCGCAGACCTTTGGACAGTATATTGGTGAGTAGACATTATTCTTATTTATTTTCCTTCTCGAGGATGGACATATTGTCTCTTTGTATTCATTCTGATTCGAATGATACTGATTGATGAGTGTGTGATTGCAGTGACCGGCCTGTCTCCTCTGATCGTCCTCGATGAGCCCTATCACAGCATTGCCGAGAAGGGAATCGGATTCGTCCTCCTCGGTGAGTCATGCTTGTTTGGTTGTTTGTTTACCTATCTGTTTCCGGTCTGCTCACTCTTCTCAACTGGTACTCGCTGGATAAGGCGGCCGCGCGATTCCAGGTACGATCAGAGATTGTAGATGAAAGTACGTTACTTTTAGGTGATTGTTACTGGAGCGAAAATGCTGGCTATGGCTGTGATTATTGGAGCCGGGTTCTACTTCCTCATCTTCCAAGGTGAGGGAGAGAGACAGAGAGAGACAGAGAGAGAGATTGTATGTTTGAGGCTGGACGCACAACCTGGAGAACATGATGGATGGTTCCAAGTGGGGCGCTGGCTCGCTGGCCCTCGCCACATATGGAGGCCTGTGGAGCTATGCGGGATGGGACATCCTCAACTACGGAACACCCGAGATACACAAACCCAAGCGGTACGTATTTGTTGAGTTTCAATCACGTGTCATATGATTTGATTGATTTGATTGCTATTGTTCTAGTACGATGCCGCTGTCTCTGCTCTCTGGTATCTCGATCGTGTGTGTGACGTACACCGCCATCAACGTCGCCTACTTTGTTGTGTTGAGCAAGGAAGAGATGCTGAGTAGCAGGGCTGTCGCCGCCGTACGTTGTCTGTTTGTTGTTTACTTGTTTACCTGTTTGTTTGCAGCTGTTCGCGCAGAAGGTCCTCGGCAACTTTTCCTACGCGATTCCGTTCATGGGTGAGTTGAGGGGGAGGGATTGGGGACTGCATTGTTAT
>CAWZYM010000494.1:0-25872 GCA_963966185.1 Rhabditoides inermis | reverse complement strand
CTATCTCTCCCCGCTAATAAGATGATGATAGGCCTGCGTAAAAGTTTATGACTTGATCCCCTGACTAGCTTGCTCCGTCCTCCGTCCAAAACACAACGCTTTCGTCGCGCTGTCATATGCATCACTCATATTTTGTACCGTGTCTCCTCTGAATTCATTCTTTTTGAACTACGCCTTTTCGAACAACTGTAATCGTTCGTATACCCTACCCTATGCTCAGTCTACCGTAATCCAGAACATCCTCGGACTTGTCGGCACCCTCCCTCGCTCTCACACAGAGACATGAACGTGTTGTTGCTGATCAGTGTGTTCCTTGCGTTCCTCTGCGTCTCTGCCGCCGGCCAGCAACTCGGTCAAATGGAGAAGCGACGAATCGGACTGCGCCTACCCAATCTGCTACATGTCAAGGTCCGCTCTCTCTCTCTCTCTCTCCTCTCTCTCTCTCTCCCTTCTCTCTCTCTCCCACTCAACCCTCTCTTTCAGTCAATGATGCCCCAGAAGCGTCGTATCGGTCTGCGCCTTCCCAACATTGTCTACCTGCGTAACGAGGACAAGAAGCGATACGTTGACATGGAATAGACTTGAAAATATAATGTGAGATAAATGTTTGGGTACCGTTTACAACTGTTTATTAAGTTCATGTTTCACTCGCTACCCGGTTGTTTTGAGTCGTCCACAGTGTCCATTACGAGCTTCTGACGGCAGCAGAAGTTGTAGATATTCCATGGACGGAAACTGAAAGAGTACGTCTTCTTCTTCTTCTTCCCCATTCATCACGACTCTCACCGCTTCTGCCGCGCCCAGTAGGCATAGCAGTAGCGACACTGCTGCGACTCGTGGTTTAGGAACCAGGGCAGGATGGAGAGCTGGAAAGATGGCGTGCGATGGTTATGGTATGAATGATGAACCTTCTGCTCGTCTGCACTGGTGCTCACTGTACTTGAGCATCATTACAAAAAAAA
This sequence comes from Rhabditoides inermis, assembly GCA_963966185.1. Taxonomy (NCBI): domain Eukaryota; kingdom Metazoa; phylum Nematoda; class Chromadorea; order Rhabditida; family Rhabditidae; genus Rhabditoides; species Rhabditoides inermis. The sequence continues at coordinate 24,910 of CAWZYM010000494.1, read as the reverse complement.
TAGGCTAACTGCCATTACCAATCTCTTCTTTTCTCTTTCTCGCCCTCTTTCCCACTCTCTCTCTCTCCCCCCCCCCATCCCTCCCTCCGTCTCCCTCTCGCTCTCCTCACCTTCCCACTCTCGTTCATCTCCTGTGAGCTCATTCTCGTCTCTCGTGGATGGTCCGTCGTTCTGGAAAGGCGATCTCTAGATTCACAAGTGCATGTCAACAGCATTCCGTCCGATTGGCATTCTCGACTATTCCTTCCGCTCACGCCTGTCCTATGCTATTACGTCTTCCATTAGCAGTCTCACCCGGTCTACTGTGAGCCGGAGGAATCAGCAAAACAAGCTGACAGGTTGTCACTGGACAATACGGTAACAAAGTGGTAGATCAAAGTGCAATCCCTTTGACTACATATCAAAACATACATCATACACCCACTCACTCTCCTTCCTTCTGCTCACTCCGATACTGCGCAGCAGAGTTCCCGGCTGCACCCGGAAGGGTGTGCGCGAGTCAGCACCCGAGCTGCCGTCGTTCACTGAATCTCTCTCTCTCTCCCCTCTCTCTCCCTCTCTCTCTCTCTCAGTTTCACTAAAGTACACGTGTAACAGTACTAGGTACCTCGCCCATCATCAGTATTCTTTCCACGGTGTGACGCAGCGCGCCCGAACTGCTTGCCAGTGGAGGAGCGGTGGAACGCGTGCGACTTGTGAATGTTCTCCACGTAGATCTAAAAATATTTCTCTCTCTCTTCATCTCTCTCTCTCGTTCTATTTTTCCTTTCTCTCTCCCTCTTCCTCTTTCTCAGCCTCTATCCCTCCTTCCCTCTTTCCCTCCTTCTGCCTCCCTCTCACCCTCCCTATCTCCCTCTCACCTTCAAGTCCGTGGTGCTCATCCTAGGCCCGTAGGGATATCCCCCTCCTATCCTGCGGACAGTCTTCCTGGACCCCGCATCGGTTGGTCGGCGGTGCGAGTCGCCCATGTGTCGGTAGGGAGGGGTGCTGGCTGGGGCGACCTGTGTGGGTGAGGGAGCGGTAGTAGTCGTCGGCTGGTTGACGGGCACGATCGGCGGCGGCAGGGTGGCGGAAGTACTTCCAAGGTGCGTAGCCGCCTGGAACACCTTTGCCTTGCTGAACTTGTCCTTGGAGGTGTGTAGGCGAGAGGAGCGCGCGAGGTCCTGGAATGGAGACCCTGATCTATCCGGCTTCTTATAGCGTAGACTGAATGACCTGTACTCCAGCTTCACACTGACGTTCTCTTATCAAGGAAATGCTATGATCTATGATATCTGCTACCGTTTGCTCATTTTTATCAGAATACTGCCGCACCTTGCCCGCCTCTGTCGTGCCGATGTAGACGCGCTTCAGTGATCGTGGAGTTGAACTGGTGCGCTCGTCCTGCATCCGCTGGATGCCGAACACATTCCGACCGAACTTCACCCGGCGCAGCATGTGGTATCGGCCTGGAATAGTTTCAGACTTTCAGATACTAGCCCCTGCAATTGAATATTGTTCTAAACACTACTCTTGACATGGATTAGAAACTAGTATTATTTAACTGTCACGGAAAAATTGGCATGCCTGCAACTGGTGGCTACAAAATCTTTCACTGGTCTTCATCTTGTGTTTAGAAGACCGATAACAAGTAGACAATATGTCTCACGTGTCTTGAGCGGGAGTGCTGGGGCGTCGAAGAAGAACAGGGTGGAGTGGGAGTCGACTATCGGATCGTGGATGAGGGGAAGGCGCACCGGCGGGGCTGCGAGCGAGAATAAAGAATCAAGAAACATGACATGCTGATTACAAGCAATATATTCAATGCATTCAATTTAAACATTTGGAAATAGTTATTAGTTTACTCAACCAAAATACAAATAGTAGAAAGAAAGGTTGGAACATTCCATTCGAACAGCTCGAATACGTGTACATTCTCATCTGTACCTGTGGTTGTTGTGGAAGTGACATCTCTCTTTCCATCCATTGAAGTGAATATCTCCGATAGCGAGAGCGGCAGGTGCAATAGACAAACGATAGGTACGATCCGGCCTATCCCCATTGCATAGTCTGAAAAAACAATTATTAAGATAACTTGAAAAAGAGCAAAGCAGCACTATCAACTATCAGAAATACACATCAGCCGCTAGGAATAGACCACTTCACGAGCTATTGCGGCGGTTTGAATGACCACAATACACGCCGTCTCCAAAGAAAGCGATGCACGCAAAACCAGATAACTAGTAATGAATATGCAAACTGTTCGCTGAGGGCTGAGAATAGCCGGATCGCAACTGGATCGTGGGAGAGTACATAGGAACGATTGCGCGTATGGGTATGGAGAGGAAGGAGAGATAGATAGAGAGAGAGAGAGAGAGACGAGGTTATAGGTTGTCCGGTTGTGTTCTCCTCGCATTTCTTGCCCCTTGGTGTGAGTTTATTTCCGATTGAGTGAGCGGCAGTCTTGCTTGCGAGTGAGTGAGTGAGTGAGTGAGAGGCGGCGATACAATACAGTGTCACTCACTGTCTCTCTCTCTCACCCCAGCCGACACCGGTCAGACAGAAAGAGAGAGAGGAGAGGTCACCACATTACAAGAGTCTGGATTTCGTTCTTCTTGCTCTCTTCAAAGTCGAAACAGTCCCGGTCGGCTGTCCTCAAGCATTGCTAACATATACCTGTACAACACAGTGTATATCTTTACTTTCATCCATACAATAGATACGATACATAGGATAAGTCAAGTGTGCTGCTCCCTTATGTATAAAAAACAAACGGAAAAATATCGTATTATTTTAAATAATTGTTGTTTCTGTTTTTAGCTATTAAATAATTTTCAAGTGTTTTTTTTTTAATCAAAATGTGTCGAGCAAAAACTTATGCGTCTGGGGGGAATCGAACCCCCGTCGAATGCTTGGAAGGCATCCATGCTGACCATTACACCACAGACGCTTGATACACTTGTTGCCGAAAGGCCACACTGTCCAGAGAATAGTCCGACCCGCGCGCAAACCAGATCATAATCTCGGGCGATGCAAATGCTGCCTACCGTAATCCACATGCGCACAATAAATTTCACAACAACTTTATCTTTCATCGCTGAACTCAACCAAAAACATGTACAACACGAGAGAACGATACACATGTATAACAACTTGAGACCAAGAAATTGAAACCGCATAAACAACATACAGTAGACCGAGTATAGTATTCATAATGCAACAAATTCACAAATGGTGCGTATCTAGTAGTTATACTACACAAGTACTGGCTAGATCTCTGTCAACTGGGATGGATTGGATATGACGATATGGATAGAATACAGATGGCAGCTCCTTCACCTGCTCGAGCTTCCAAAGTCGGCCTTGTCGATCAAGTACTTCACAAGTCCCCACGCGTTCTTCTCGTACGCATCTGAACCAAAAGTACATACTGTATACTACAACAGTCAACAATACGATACTACAAACTACTTACCCTTGATGGAGACGATTCGCGGCTCGCTGCCGTACTCCTTGATTGCCACCATTGTCTCGCCGTCGACGCGCGCCATTCCCACAACCTCCACAGTCGCGTCGCTCCTCGCTGCAACAGTCGCATTCACAACTGCAGTAACCAGTAACCAGTAACACATCTCCAACTCACGCGGGGCTCCGTTGACAGCGCTCGACGAGACGACACGTTCCGACGACGATCCACGGCCCTCAACACATCACAGTGACACTAATCAATAAATCTCGACACTCACCCTCTTCTTGACGGGGTGCTCGTCGCCCTCCTCCTTGACGAGCTTCTCTTCGGCCGCGCGCTTGAGTGTCTTCTCCTGCTCGCGGCGCTCCTTCCTCTCCTTCTCCTCGCGTCTCTTCTTGTCCCTTTTCGATTCCTTCCTGGCTGACCCGTTCATCGAGGAGATAGAGGGCGAAGGGCTCTTCTCCTTCCGAGGCTGATCTACCGCCTTCTCCTCCGTGGCCTTCTTCTCCTTCTTTGCCTTCTTCGATTCGTCGTCACTGTCCGAGTCATCACTGTCGTTCTCAAACAGCCAACCAGCGCGGTTCTTCTGCACCTCCGAGGGACCCTGAAAGAAATGTTTCATCTTAGAACTTGGAACATTTATCACTCACACTACGAACGATGAGTTTAGGCTCGTCAAACGCCTTCAGAGCGGCCTTGGTGGGATGACGCCTGTGAGAATACAAATGTAATGATGAAATGTGTATATAACAAATGTCCTCACTTCTTGGGCGACTCCTCTTCCTCGTCGCTGCTCTGATCGCCCTGGGGGAGCGTGAACTCCCTGTCCTTCTTCTTCGATGACGACGAAGGCTCCTTCTTGGCAGACTTGGGACGGCCCTATAACAATGAAGCATTCTTTTAACAGCCTAATCAGGGTAAACTGTCACTTCCTGTTTTAATATTCTTCTCTTAAAAATTCAGATGCCCATTTCAAAATGAGGACTGGGAACTTGATTTATAACTATGCTAATCCTTCATCCCTGCAATAATGACTTACAGGGGTCTTCTTGCTGCTGCCGCCGGCGCTTTTCCTCTGGTACGCCTTGATCGCCTCGGCTGCCGACTCCAAGAGATTCTCCGCCGGCTCCCACGTGTCGTACTCAGGGCCGTAGCCCTTCCACTTCACCTCAAACACACCATTTAGTACTATACATTGTACAAAGGTGTTATACCTTGTACTCCTTCTTCTTGCCGGAGCCGCGCTCGTCCAATATCTTCTCCACCTCATACACCTCCTCGGTGACGTCGTCTCCCGAGGGAGGATCCTCCTCTTCCTCCTCGTCGTCGTGCGTCGTGTTGTCGATGCTCTGCTCGGCGGCGTCGCGACGCGCACGATCCTTCTTCGAGGCGAGAAGTTCTAAACGACACTTGGACGATGTGAACGAACGCACAACGGTGCACACCTACCGCGCCCTCGGCGTCCGAGACGTTGCCCTTGTCCGGAGTCTAAATTAACATATAACAATACTATCATACCAACTACCTACCACGCGCTCCTCGTTCTCGTCGACTATGACCGAGTCCATTTCAACGTCCTCTTTAGGTCGAGAAAACTTGAAGGTGAGTCGAGGCTGCTGAAATGAAACAGTGATGGAACACCTACTGGTTACAACAGATACAAGGTGAGATGGTGAGAAGAAACAAACACAAGGCTGCTGGTGAATCTCTCTGTGCATTAGCAAGCATACATGCAGTCTAGAACATGTCATACAAACTAACGTCGTACGACGGATAAGCAGTATCGGGAGGGGATTCCATTTGTATTTGAACTGAAAGGTGCAATACAAATCAATAAAAAAATAGAAGTTGAATAAATTCCGAAGTCAGAACACTTTTGTGCGGGAAATTCTTGCAACCATTTTGACTGACGGGAAATAAACAACTTTTCGCTTTCGTTTGTTTATTTATTTGTTGACAGTTTGTTTATTGAAGTTTTATTGTTCCAGTATTGCAGTAATGGGCGCTATCCGTTCAGAGGGGGCAGGATGAATTAATTCCCAAGTCAAGGCACTTTTACCCTGTGCGCCAAAGGGCGCGGAAATTATTGCTTTCGGTCCCGCGCGTCTTCGGGGGCTTGAAAAGGGGTGAAATGAGTTTTAGGACCTGTTTTAAGTCGGTTCCAGAAATGTTTAAGATTTCTCACCATAAAATACTTCACTTTTTTCAGTCATTCACATCTCAGCTCAATCTTTGTTTCCAAAGCTGAAACTTTGGATTCTAGCATTATTTAGGTCAAGGAACACAATGGTAGGTATAGAAAAGGTCCATTTGATCCTGGGGACCATCTCCTAATCGAGTGGTATATCTCAGTTCAAGTAATACCATTTGATCTGAAAAACAACAGAGGTATGTTTTCGAATCTCCTGAACAATATGTGATGGTTAATATTGTTGGCTGAGTGCTGGGGACCACTCCAGTCATACAAGGGACCATAACCTCGCCGATTCATCCCAGTTTGGCCGATTGGTCTGTAATTTGGCAGAGATATGTTTTCAAACCTTCGGAACAATTTCTCATGCTTTCTAACGCTGACTGGGTGCTGGGGACCATTGCAGGAGTAGTAAGGGACCAAAACTTCGCGAAGTGTCCCGTTTTCGGCTCCCGACTGCTGTGTAGCATGCGGTGAGTTATTAGGTGAGTAAAGATCATATATCACACTACAACAAGTTTAAGTGGACCCAAACCAAGCGCCAAAAAGAGACCATAATTGCAGGAAATACTTTTCTGGAGATGGGTCCAGCCACTTGATTCCACAGCCATGCCGTGAGTGGAAATCAATGAAAAGACACTCAGTTCACTGTATACAACCCATTTACAATCTCTCTTTTACCGGCCAGACTCGCTGCCCTCGACCTGAAGTGCCTACTGGCATTCCAGGGAGTGCGGCTGCGAAGCAGCCTATACATGAGTGAGAAGAGCGTGCCATGAGTGTGTTCGTTTCGATTAGACAGATAACCGATCACAGATCCCATCCTAGCCATTCCTGGTCCCTCTCTCCACTCCGGGTGCCTGTAGGGACCATCCCGCTCGGATAGACTGTGTACCTACTAGTGTGAGCTACGAATGAACCCGGAACGCTAACCCAGAGTAGCCAAACACTTTTTCGACTTGTTTTTTGATAGATCCTTCCGTTTTCTCCCTCTCTCCCCTTCCCTCACTCTCTCTCCCTTGATCTGTACGCCCAGTTATACCCATATCGCTCTATGGCTATACCCGGCTGCCACCTGATTCCACAGCCATGCCGTGAGTGGAAATCAATGAAAAGACACTCAGTTCACTGTATACAACCCATTTACAATCTCTCTTTTACCGGCCAGACTCGCTGCCCTCGACCTGAAGTGCCTACTGGCATTCCAGGGAGTGCGGCTGCGAAGCAGCCTATACATGAGTGAGAAGAGCGTGCCATGAGTGTTTTCGTTTCGAATAGACAGATAACCGATCACAGATCCCATCCTAGCCATTCCTGGTCCCTCTCTCCACTCCGGGTTCCTGTAGGGACCATCCCGCTCGGATAGACTGTGTACCTACTAGTGTGAGCTACGAATGAACCCGGAACGCTAACCCAGAGTAGCCAAACACTTTTTCGACTTGTTTTTTGATAGATCCTTCCGTTTTCTCCCTCTCTCCCCCTTCCCTCACTCTCTCTCCCTTGATCTGTACGCCCAGTTATACCCATATCGCTCTATGGCTATACCCGGCTGCCACCTGATTCCACAGCCATGCCGTGAGTGGAAATCAATGAAAAGACACTCAGTTCACTGTATACAACCCATTTACAATCTCTCTTTTACCGGCCAGACTCGCTGCCCTCGACCTGAAGTGCCTACTGCATTCCAGGGAGTGCGGCTGCGAAGCAGCCTATACATGAGTGAGAAGAGCGTGCCATGAGTGTTTTCGTTTCGAATAGACAGATAACCGATCACAGATCCCATCCTAGCCATTCCTGGTCCCTCTCTCCACTCCGGGTTCCTGTAGGGACCATCCCGCTCGGATAGACTGTGTACCTACTAGTGTGAGCTACGAATGAACCCGGAACGCTAACCCAGAGTAGCCAAACACTTTTTCGACTTGTTTTTTGATAGATCCTTCCGTTTTCTCCCTCTCTCCCCCTTCCCTCACTCTCTCTCCCTTGATCTGTACGCCCAGTTATACCCATATCGCTCTATGGCTATACCCGGCTGCCACCTGATTCCACAGCCATGCCGTGAGTGGAAATCAATGAAAAGACACTCAGTTCACTGTATACAACCCATTTACAATCTCTCTTTTACCGGCCAGACTCGCTGCCCTCGACCTGAAGTGCCTACTGGCATTCCAGGGAGTGCGGCTGCGAAGCAGCCTATACATGAGTGAGAAGAGCGTGCCATGAGTGTTTTCGTTTCGAATAGACAGATAACCGATCACAGATCCCATCCTAGCCATTCCTGGTCCCTCACTCCACTCCGGGTTCCTGTAGGGACCATCTTGCTCGGATAGACTGTGTATCTACTAGTGGAGCTACGAATGAACCCGGAACGTTAACCCAGAGTAGCCAGTCACTTTTTCGACTTGTTCTTTGATAGATCTTTCCGTTTTCTCCCTCTCTCCCCCTTCCCTCACTCTCTCTCCCTTGATCTGTACGCCCAGTTATACCCATATCGCTCTATGGCTCTACCCGGCTGCCACCTGATTCCACAGCCATGCCGTGAGTGGAAATCAATGAAAAGACACTCAGTACACTGTATACAACCCATTTACAATCTCTCTTTTACCGGCCAGACTCGCTGCCCTCGACCTGAAGTGCCTACTGGCATTCCAGGGAGTGCGGCTGCGAAGCAGCCTATACATGAGTGAGAAGAGCGTGCCATGAGTGTTTTCGTTTCGAATAGACAGATAACCGATCACAGATCCCATCCTAGCCATTCCTGGTCCCTCACTCCACTCCGGGTTCCTGTAGGGACCATCTTGCTCGGATAGACTGTGTATCTACTAGTGGAGCTACGAATGAACCCGGAACGTTAACCCAGAGTAGCCAGTCACTTTTTCGACTTGTTCTTTGATAGATCTTTCCGTTTTCTCCCTCTCTCCCCCTTCCCTCACTCTCTCTCCCTTGATCTGTACGCCCAGTTATACCCATATCGCTCTATGGCTCTACCCGGCTGCCACCTGATTCCACAGCCATGCCGTGAGTGGAAATCAATGAAAAGACACTCAGTACACTGTATACAACCCATTTACAATCTCTCTTTTACCGGCCAGACTCGCTGCCCTCGACCTGAAGTGCCTACTGGCATTCCAGGGAGTGCGGCTGCGAAGCAGCCTATACATGAGTGAGAAGAGCGTGCCATGAGTGTTTTCGTTTCGAATAGACAGATAACCGATCACAGATCCCATCCTAGCCATTCCTGGTCCCTCTCTCCACTCCGGGTTCCTGTAGGGACCATCTTGCTCGGATAGACTGTGTATCTACTAGTGGAGCTACGAATGAACCCGGAACGTTAACCCAGAGTAGCCAGTCACTTTTTCGACTTGTTCTTTGATAGATCTTTCCGTTTTCTCCCTCTCTCCCCCTTCCCTCACTCTCTCTCCCTTGATCTGTACGCCCAGTTATACCCATATCGCTCTATGGCTCTACCCGGCTGCCACCTGATTCCACAGCCATGCCGTGAGTGGAAATCAATGAAAAGACACTCAGTACACTGTATACAACCCATTTACAATCTCTCTTTTACCGGCCAGACTCGCTGCCCTCGACCTGAAGTGCCTACTGGCATTCCAGGGAGTGCGGCTGCGAAGCAGCCTATACATGAGTGAGAAGAGCGTGCCATGAGTGTTTTCGTTTTGAATAGACAGATAACCGATCACAGATCCCATCCTAGCCATTCCTGGTCCCTCTCTCCACTCCGGGTTCCTGTAGGGACCATCTTGCTCGGATAGACTGTGTATCTACTAGTGGAGCTACGAATGAACCCGGAACGTTAACCCAGAGTAGCCAGTCACTTTTTCGACTTGTTCTTTGATAGATCTTTCCGTTTTCTCCCTCTCTCCCCCTTCCCTCACTCTCTCTCCCTTGATCTGTACGCCCAGTTATACCCATATCGCTCTATGGCTCTACCCGGCTGCCACCTGATTCCACAGCCATGCCGTGAGTGGAAATCAATGAAAAGACACTCAGTACACTGTATACAACCCATTTACAATCTCTCTTTTACCGGCCAGACTCGCTGCCCTCGACCTGAAGTGCCTACTGGCATTCCAGGGAGTGCGGATGCGAAGCAGCCTATACATGAGTGAGAAGAGCGTGCCATGAGTGTTTTCGTTTCGAATAGACAGATAACCGATCACAGATCCCATCCTAGCCATTCCTGGTCCCTCACTCCACTCCGGGTTCCTGTAGGGACCATCTTGCTCGGATAGACTGTGTATCTACTAGTGGAGCTACGAATGAACCCGGAACGTTAACCCAGAGTAGCCAGTCACTTTTTCGACTTGTTCTTTGATAGATCTTTCCGTTTTCTCCCTCTCTCCCCCTTCCCTCACTCTCTCTCCCTTGATCTGTACGCCCAGTTATACCCATATCGCTCTATGGCTCTACCCGGCTGCCACCTGATTCCACAGCCATGCCGTGAGTGGAAATCAATGAAAAGACACTCAGTACACTGTATACAACCCATTTACAATCTCTCTTTTACCGGCCAGACTCGCTGCCCTCGACCTGAAGTGCCTACTGGCATTCCAGGGAGTGCGGATGCGAAGCAGCCTATACATGAGTGAGAAGAGCGTGCCATGAGTGTTTTCGTTTCGAATAGACAGATAACCGATCACAGATCCCATCCTAGCCATTCCTGGTCCCTCACTCACTCCGGGTTCCTGTAGGGACCATCTTGCTCGGATAGACTGTGTATCTACTAGTGGAGCTACGAATGAACCCGGAACGTTAACCCAGAGTAGCCAGTCACTTTTTCGACTTGTTCTTTGATAGATCTTTCCGTTTTCTCCCTCTCTCCCCCTTCCCTCACTCTCTCTCCCTTGATCTGTACGCCCAGTTATACCCATATCGCTCTATGGCTCTACCCGGCTGCCACCTGATTCCACAGCCATGCCGTGAGTGGAAATCAATGAAAAGACACTCAGTACACTGTATACAACCCATTTACAATCTCTCTTTTACCGGCCAGACTCGCTGCCCTCGACCTGAAGTGCCTACTGGCATTCCAGGGAGTGCGGCTGCGAAGCAGCCTATACATGAGTGAGAAGAGCGTGCCATGAGTGTTTTCGTTTCGAATAGACAGCAAACTTGTCATAAAACTCACAATATGAATATTAATTCTCAGTTCCATCCCCCTGGCAGCACGCAAACACTGTTACATTGAAACTGAGAAAATTCCTTCCTGTCTGGACAGGAGTCTGTTTCTGTGTGATTGTCCAAATCCATTTCTTTTTCGGATTATTATTTATTTATTTCACTTTTTTATGTTATCATTCCTGTTGTACATAATGTTATTTATTTGTAGTCGTCATGGATGACTCTCGCGTTGAGAAGAGAAAGCTTCTCCAAAATAGTCTCAAATTTTTCACGCTATGCAATGGGTGGGCTGAGTTGATGGATATGACGGACCCTGTTTTCGACTCATGGCTGTCCGATCGAGGTGAGTTCGCGTGTATTTCCTGTTAGGCAAGATACATTACACAAGTGAAGTGATACGGATATATGGTGGATTCCCCTTTCGGCAGTATTTTTTTCTGCACAAGTGTATATTTGACATTTGAAAGTTTTGCTATTTTGTTAATTGCGCATCCGTGCATCTAAGAATCCAGCAGACAAATTTATCTATGTACATCCAGTACCAGTGAATTCAGGGCTTATGTGTTCCGGACATGACTGCCCTCGCTGCAACCTCCCAATGACAATCGAGAAAAGCGGTGCGCGCAGATTCCTATGTCGGCGCGCCAACTGCCTCAAAATGGGAAATGGCAAGAGGATGCGGATTGGCAGGGCGGTTGGATCGTTCTTCGCGAATATTCCGAAACGCCGTTTGTTCTTTTTGTCCTCATACCTTTTCCTCAATGACATGGGGACGGTGGTTCACCGGGCGGCTGATCTGGGGGTGGACAAGAACACAGTGTGCCAGTGGGATCTGTGGATCAGGGAGATGCAGGAGATCGAGCTGAATGATCGCACCCTGGGAGGCCCCAACACGGTCGTCCAGGTCGACGAATCGAAAGTGACAAAGCGAACGAACAACAAGGGCAGGTAGGCAATACCGTCTTTTTTGTAGACATATCTGTTTCCTGCAGGCGCGTTCGTCCGGATTGGCTTGTCGGGGGGTTCGAGGAAGGCAGCGGCCGTCTCTTCCTCGAAACCGTGCAGAACCGTTCGACTGCGACCCTTGTTCCCCTCGTGGGGTCTCACGTCGCTCCCGGTGGAGTCGTTCGTACAGGTGAAGAGAACGTTTGTGTGATCAAATATTTCAATTGGAATGGTTCAGACTGCTGGGCCGGCTACAATCAGCTTCCGACGATCGGCGTCCAGCATCAGAGTGTCAACCACTCCGCGAATCTCGTCGACCCCGTCACCGGCTACCATACGAACGGAATCGAAGGCAGCTGGTGAGATTCGGTGAACGGAACTGGAATACATATCAAAATGTCTAGGGGAGGGCTGAAGAGGCGACAGCACCGCAAGAACGGCGTGCGAGGCGATCACTGGCCCTATCATTGGTACGAGAATGCCTGGAAGCAGGAGAGCAGCACTGCAAACAAGCTCACCAAGTTCTGGGTCGAGGTGTTCGAGCGCTACCACTGCACCTGAGCAGAAAGCGTGTATCACTGTTGATATGTGTATTTCGATGTAGTTATCCTTCTCCAGGAGTGGGATTAAAGTCGAGTATATTCCGAATTTCACGCTAACGTTTCGTTTTCTCACGTTTCACTCACTCTTTCGGGGGCTCTATCTATCACTCAATTTTTGCTATGGACTTGAATCCCACTCCAGGTCACGATCATGATTTTATTATGTTGAGTGCGTGTTGTTTCATTTATAAGCGCACTATGAAATTGTTGTGTTTTGTCGATGAGTACAGTTTATTCGCAATACTTGTGCGTGAATATAATATCATAGACATTTTCGGCATGGCTCATGTGCAGGGATAGCGTCGCTTGACAATGCTCCAGAACTCGAACAGCCGGCTTCCTTCTTCGAACTCGTAGAAGAACAGCGCCTCGTAAAAGTGGTTGTCGAACCGGCTGTGTCCTCCGGCGACGCCTCGCCTCAGCTTCACATGCGTTTTCAGATGACTCCTGCAACAATTAACATAATAAAAAGGAAAGTTTAAGCGTTACATTAACAATGAAACTGAGACGCACCACATTCCGGTCTCCAGTTGTGTGTGCGCTCCATTAACGGGGTTCATGAAGCGGCGCCCTCGAACAACTTGACGATGGGTGAATCCATGCTGGGTCAGGTTACTGTATCCACGGTAGGTGTCTACAAGTTTATGCAATCGTTTCATTACAAATCGTTCCATCGTGTTATTAGAGCTCCCAGTAGGCATGCATTACGGTACATTACAGTATTCCATTCTGATACTGTACTTTACAGTACGTACAGATCAAGGGAGAGAGAGTGAGGGAAGGGGGAGACAGGGAGAAAACGGAAGGATCTATCAAAGAACAAGTCGAAAAAGTGACTGGCTACTCTGGGTTAACGTTCCGGGTTCATTCGTAGCTCCACTAGTAGATACACAGTCTATCCGAGCAAGATGGTCCCTACAGGAACCCGGAGTGGAGTGAGGGACCAGGAATGGCTAGGATGGGATCTGTGATCGGTTATCTGTCTATTCGAAACGAAAACACTCATGGCACGCTCTTCTCACTCATGTATAGGCTGCTTCGCATCCGCACTCCCTGGAATGCCAGTAGGCACTTCAGGTCGAGGGCAGCGAGTCTGGCCGGTAAAAGAGAGATTGTAAATGGGTTGTATACAGTGTACTGAGTGTCTTTTCATTGATTTCCACTCACGGCATGGCTGTGGAATCAGGTGGCAGCCGGGTAGAGCCATAGAGCGATATGGGTATAACTGGGCGTACAGATCAAGGGAGAGAGAGTGAGGGAAGGGGGAGAGAGGGAGAAAACGGAAAGATCTATCAAAGAACAAGTCGAAAAAGTGACTGGCTACTCTGGGTTAACGTTCCGGGTTCATTCGTAGCTCCACTAGTAGATACACAGTCTATCCGAGCAAGATGGTCCCTACAGGAACCCGGAGTGGAGAGAGGGACCAGGAATGGCTAGGATGGGATCTGTGATCGGTTATCTGTCTATTCGAAACGAAAACACTCATGGCACGCTCTTCTCACTCATGTATAGGCTGCTTCGCAGCCGCACTCCCTGGAATGCCAGTAGGCACTTCAGGTCGAGGGCAGCGAGTCTGGCCGGTAAAAGAGAGATTGTAAATGGGTTGTATACAGTGTACTGAGTGTCTTTTCATTGATTTCCACTCACGGCATGGCTGTGGAATCAGGTGGCAGCCGGGTAGAGCCATAGAGCGATATGGGTATAACTGGGCGTACAGATCAAGGGAGAGAGAGTGAGGGAAGGGGGAGAGAGGGAGAAAACGGAAAGATCTATCAAAGAACAAGTCGAAAAGTGACTGGCTACTCTGGGTTAACGTTCCGGGTTCATTCGTAGCTCCACTAGTAGATACACAGTCTATCCGAGCAAGATGGTCCCTACAGGAACCCGGAGTGGAGTGAGGGACCAGGAATGGCTAGGATGGGATCTGTGATCGGTTATCTGTCTATTCGAAACGAAAACACTCATGGCACGCTCTTCTCACTCATGTATAGGCTGCTTCGCATCCGCACTCCCTGGAATGCCAGTAGGCACTTCAGGTCGAGGGCAGCGAGTCTGGCCGGTAAAAGAGAGATTGTAAATGGGTTGTATACAGTGTACTGAGTGTCTTTTCATTGATTTCCACTCACGGCATGGCTGTGGAATCAGGTGGCAGCCGGGTAGAGCCATAGAGCGATATGGGTATAACTGGGCGTACAGATCAAGGGAGAGAGAGTGAGGGAAGGGGGAGAGAGGGAGAAAACGGAAAGATCTATCAAAGAACAAGTCGAAAAAGTGACTGGCTACTCTGGGTTAACGTTCCGGGTTCATTCGTAGCTCCACTAGTAGATACACAGTCTATCCGAGCAAGATGGTCCCTACAGGAACCCGGAGTGGAGAGAGGGACCAGGAATGGCTAGGATGGGATCTGTGATCGGTTATCTGTCTATTCGAAACGAAAACACTCATGGCACGCTCTTCTCACTCATGTATAGGCTGCTTCGCAGCCGCACTCCCTGGAATGCCAGTAGGCACTTCAGGTCGAGGGCAGCGAGTCTGGCCGGTAAAAGAGAGATTGTAAATGGGTTGTATACAGTGTACTGAGTGTCTTTTCATTGATTTCCACTCACGGCATGGCTGTGGAATCAGGTGGCAGCCGGGTAGAGCCATAGAGCGATATGGGTATAACTGGGCGTACAGATCAAGGGAGAGAGAGTGAGGGAAGGGGGAGAGAGGGAGAAAACGGAAAGATCTATCAAAGAACAAGTCGAAAAAGTGACTGGCTACTCTGGGTTAACGTTCCGGGTTCATTCGTAGCTCCACTAGTAGATACACAGTCTATCCGAGCAAGATGGTCCCTACAGGAACCCGGAGTGGAGTGAGGGACCAGGAATGGCTAGGATGGGATCTGTGATCGGTTATCTGTCTATTCGAAACGAAAACACTCATGGCACGCTCTTCTCACTCATGTATAGGCTGCTTCGCATCCGCACTCCCTGGAATGCCAGTAGGCACTTCAGGTCGAGGGCAGCGAGTCTGGCCGGTAAAAGAGAGATTGTAAATGGGTTGTATACAGTGTACTGAGTGTCTTTTCATTGATTTCCACTCACGGCATGGCTGTGGAATCAGGTGGCAGCCGGGTAGAGCCATAGAGCGATATGGGTATAACTGGGCGTACAGATCAAGGGAGAGAGAGTGAGGGAAGGGGGAGAGAGGGAGAAAACGGAAAGATCTATCAAAGAACAAGTCGAAAAAGTGACTGGCTACTCTGGGTTAACGTTCCGGGTTCATTCGTAGCTCCACTAGTAGATACACAGTCTATCCGAGCAAGATGGTCCCTACAGGAACCCGGAGTGGAGAGAGGGACCAGGAATGGCTAGGATGGGATCTGTGATCGGTTATCTGTCTATTCGAAACGAAAACACTCATGGCACGCTCTTCTCACTCATGTATAGGCTGCTTCGCAGCCGCACTCCCTGGAATGCCAGTAGGCACTTCAGGTCGAGGGCAGCGAGTCTGGCCGGTAAAAGAGAGATTGTAAATGGGTTGTATACAGTGTACTGAGTGTCTTTTCATTGATTTCCACTCACGGCATGGCTGTGGAATCAGGTGGCAGCCGGGTAGAGCCATAGAGCGATATGGGTATAACTGGGCGTACAGATCAAGGGAGAGAGAGTGAGGGAAGGGGGAGAGAGGGAGAAAACGGAAAGATCTATCAAAGAACAAGTCGAAAAAGTGACTGGCTACTCTGGGTTAACGTTCCGGGTTCATTCGTAGCTCCACTAGTAGATACACAGTCTATCCGAGCGGGATGGTCCCTACAGGAACCCGGAGTGGAGAGAGGGACCAGGAATGGCTAGGATGGGATCTGTGATCGGTTATCTGTCTATTTGAAACGAAAACACTCATGGCACGCTCTTCTCACTCATGTATAGGCTGCTTCGCAGCCGCACTCCCTGGAATGCCAGTAGGCACTTCAGGTCGAGGGCAGCGAGTCTGGCCGGTAAAAGAGAGATTGTAAATGGGTTGTATACAGTGTACTGAGTGTCTTTTCATTGATTTCCACTCACGGCATGGCTGTGGAATCAGGTGGCTGGACCCATCTCCAGAAAGTATTTCCTGCAATTATGGTATCTTTTTTGGCGCTTGGTTTGGGTCCACTTAAACTTGTTGTAGTGTAATATATGATCTTTACTCACCCAATAACTCACCGCATGCTACACAGCAGTCGGGAGCCGAAAACGGGACACTTCGCGAGGTTTTGGTCCCTTACTACTCCTGCAATGGTCCCCAGCACCCAGTCAGCGTTAGAAAGCATGAGAAATTGTTCAGAAGGTTTGAAAACATATCTCTGCCAAATTACAGACCAATCGACCAAACTGGGATGAATCGGCGAGGTTATGGTCCCTTGTATGACTGGAGTGGTCCCCAGCACTCAGCCAACATTATTAACCATCACATATTGTTCAGGAGATTCGAAAACATACCTCTGTTGTTTTTCAGATCAAATGGTATTACTTGAACTGAGATATACCACTCGATTAGGAGATGGTCCCCAGGATCAAATGGACCTTTTCTATACCTACCATTGTGTTCCTTGACCTAAATAATGCTAGAATCCAAAGTTTCAGCTTTGGAAACAAAGATTGAGCTGAGATGTGAATGACTGAAAAAAGTGAAGTATTTTATGGTGAGAAATCTTAAACATTTCTGGAACCGACTTAAAACAGGTCCTAAAACTCATTTCACCCCTTTTCAAGCCCCCGAAGACGCGCGGGACCGAAAGCAATAATTTCCGCGCCCTTTGGCGCACAGGGTAAAAGTGCCTTGACTTGGGAATTAATTCATCCTGCCCCCTCTGAACGGATAGCGCCCAGTAATGGCCCCCGCCGTCGAGGCTCCCGTACAAGAGGTCAAGAACTTGACCATCAACGGAGGAGGAAAGGTGAGATGAAAATCTTATTTTAAAATTCTTTTACGTATCAATGATATCCCTGTAATCTGCATTCTTGAAATAAAAGTAAAATATACAGAAGAAGCTGGCGGGTCGTTGCGACATCGTCCTGGGGCAGATCACCCACCACAATGTCCTCGTGAGTCTCGTTCACGTTTTACATCTACGTACGCTGTCGTTTGAAACTTGGGCACATGTCATGTCCTATCTATATTGAGAAAGTGCTAGTGAACAACAGTTTCAAAATGGGCCTTGTGTGATACTTGTTACAAGTGCTTGTTTTGTATATTCTCCCTCCTTTTCAGCAGCTGAAGCGCTTGAACCAGGCGTTGTTCCCCGTCTCCTATAACGACAAGTTCTACAAGGACGTGAGTGCGACGTTTTACATTTGACCTTTTCATTATTGTATAACTACTGCTAGCAGTAGTTATAGTAAGGAAATCGCCGCACTGTTACCATTCCCTATGCTAGACATGTCGAAATGATGCTAATAAACAACAAACCACCATACTCACTGGTTGTGTAGGTGGTGACGGCGGGCGAGCTGGTGCAGCTGGCGTACCTCAACGACATCGTCGTGGGCGCAGTTGCGTGTCGCATCGACGCGTACGAGGGAAAAAAGGCCCTCTACATCATGACCCTCGGCACCCTCGCGCCCTACAGGAAGTCAGTCGATTCCGTTACTTTTTAGATCATTATTGACTATGTGCAATTTTGTGCACACTTATTCCAAGAAGTCCGTGTAACCATGCTTGTTTCAGGCTAGGAGTGGGCAAGAAGCTGGTCGACCACGTGTTGTCGCTGTGCGAGAAGGACTCGTCCATCCAGTGTCTGTACCTCCACGTGCAGGTGAGACAGAGAGATCGAGAGGTTTAGATATAGAGAGAGTTGGAGAGAGAGAGAGAGAGAGACATGTTTCTGCAGGTGAACAACGAGACTGCCGTCGAGTTCTACTCTCGCTACGGCTTCGAGAAGGCGGGCGTGGCCGAGAAGTACTACAAGAGGATCGAGCCCGACAGCGCCTTCATCCTCGTTAAGAAGATCCGCGACTAGCCTTCCACATTATCGATTGATTGTTTGCGAGCCTCGGCACAGTTTCTCCACGGGTCCACCCCGGCACACACATTGTTCTCTGTTGTTGTCTAGAGTAGTTCTTTGGAATTTCTATTCGCACTCGCTTGATAATAATGTTTCGAGCCCCACTCCACTCGTCGCTTTTGAATTTTCGGCACTGCGCGGCTGCTTCGATTTTCACGCGTCGAGAGTTTGGAGGTCGTCGTTTTTTGAGTGGCAAGCGTATTCAGCCATGCATGGAGAGTCTCTGGTGGGCTATTATTTTACGCTGCAAAATTGTACAGGTAGGTTGTAGCAGTACGATGGCCTGATAGTGATATCACACACTTCACGGATCGCTTTGTCCAGTGTCTGGCGCTGGCATCTGCTCGGTGTACTCTCTCACCTTCTATCTTGCTCTCTGTCTGCGCTCTCCACCTTGTGTACACACTCTCGTCGGATCGATAGATGGAGTGAGGGAGAGAGATAGGACATAAGCTGAGACCTCTCAGTGTATGCGAGAGAGTAGTTGCCTGGTGCGGGCCTTCCCACATTTCTTTCCAATTTTCTGTCTGCGCTCGTTTTTTTTGCTGTTTCGACTGTGTAGGACTGATTCACGATGTATTGTTGCTGTTTCTCTGTTCGGAATGCCTTCTTTACTTGAGCTGTTTCAATTTCACCCCATCGATCTTCTACATTGCACTGAACTGCTGTCAAGTCAATTATAGACCCAGTATGTTTGACAGACGGGTGTCATTTTCCGGTCAACCTGTATGGGTGTCCTCGAATCTCTCTCTCTCTCTCTCTCTCTCTCTCTCTCTTCCATGAATGCTCACCTTTTTTGGACTCCCCCCATAACGTGTTGAACAGTTCAGCGCTAGAGCTTATCAATATCGATCTATTTTCGAGGCGCGGCTATCAAAACCTTCTTATCAGTGATAGTAGAGTCTGCATAGCGTTGCTGACGTTTTATTGAGTCGCGCATCACTGCGCAACGTCCACAGTACTGTCGAGTAGCGATTCGATCTCTCGTTTCCGAAAGAGAGAGAGTTCACATTTTACTGTGTCCCATTACGCGACCTTCTCCTTTTTCGACAGGTATCATGTCGCTCAATGTGTCTAAAATTAGCTCGTCTATTGTGTCGGCGCGTTGTTTGGCGTTTTGGTTGTTTGTGTATTGTTTACTGGTTGTTTACTTGTTTGTTGTAGCCATGCATCGTTTCGTCCTCTCCGCCACTGTCTTGCTGGCCCTCGCTGCCTACGCCACGTGAGTTCGAATTATTCGCTTATTTTTTATTGTAAGAAAACTCTTCATTTGGCATCTCTCTTTGCAACCATGAATTTCGGAGAGATCGATGCATAAGTTTGTCGACTTCATTTGTACGTAATTCTCTTTTCACGGTGATTTCAAGTTGCAAATTGGTTTGTGTATGCCAGAGCGCGAGTCGTTTAGTGTTGTCTCGTCTCTCTCGGTCTTTGAGAGAGACGGTAGTTATTTGATCCGCTTACGTTGGTTTGAGGAGAGGTGAAGGAGGGTCAGCCGGCGGTGAGAGACTGTGCACAGTTGAGAGACGGAGAGGGATGGGAGAAAAGTAGCTTGTTTGTGTTTGACTGTTTGAGCATCACCGAAGCGAATAGGAGCGGAGCAGATGATACCACTCAGAAACGCGGAACTAATTTAGCAGTACGGATTATGGAAATTACACTTTTAATTGAACTTGGTTCAGAAATACGTTAACAAAGTTTATTTATTACGGAATAATTCAGTACGGTGTCCTATTTGCAGTGCTGACACTAAGTGCTATCAGTGCAACTCTGGAGTGGCTGCCGAGAAGGCTTGCGGTGAGACCGACACCCTCGACAAGAAGTACATCAAGGTGCGCATCTCTCTCTCTCCCTCTCCCTCTCTCTCTCCCTCTCTCTCCCTCTTTCTCTCCCTCTCTCTCCCTCTCTCTCCACTCTCGCTCTCCACTCTCGCTCTCCACTCTCTCCCTATCTCTCCCCTCTCTCCACTCTCTCTCTCTCTCTCTCTCTCTCTCTCTCTCTCTCTCTCTCTGTGTCTCTCTCTCCCTCTCTCCCTCTGTCTCTCTGTCTCTCTCTGTCTCTCTCTCCCTCTCTCCTCCCTCTCTCTCCACTCTCGAACTATCTCTCCCCTCTCTCTCTCCTCTCTTTCTCTCTCTCTCTCTCTTCTCTCTCTCTCCTCTTTCCCTCTCTTTACTCTTTCTTTCTCTCTTATTGATTTATTGATTGCTTGCAGACGTGCCCTGTGCTGTCCTCTGGAACCTTCGCCAAGAGCAAGGCGTCGGATGCAGGAAGATCATCCAGGTATGGTAGATCAAATTTGTTTTCAAATATAAAACTGATTGAAACTTGTATCTTATTGTTTATTTTCTTTTTGTACGCTTCATAGTATATGTACTTTACTTATCTCTCCAAAAATGTTTGATTGTTCGATTGATATCATGAGCCAAGATGGAGCCCAGTCCATGATTCCAGAATGGTACTCGTCAAGAATACAAGCACAAGCAGAGCTAGAATATCTAGTGCATATCAGCTAGAATAATCTTTTCAAAACATATCCCCTCCTTCCACCGGGCTGTTTCACACAACATAAGCTAATGCACATTAAGATGTCTCACTTTCGATTTGTTGACGATGACTGTTTGTTAAAACATGAACGAGGGGTAGACAGTGAAGCATTACCTTCTATCGGATGATTTTGAAACTTTTAATAAGTGAAACAAATAAAATTATGGCGTATCGTAATAGTCTGGTCGTTCTTCAACTCGTGAACAGTCAGTGCTGTACTTCTGTGGCCAAGAATGTTTTTTTGATGTTCGATAGTGTCGATGATGTCAATTTGCAGAACGTGGGCGAGGAGCACACCGTGATTCGCGAGTGCGCGTACACTGGCGACAAGCTGGACGGACAGAAGAAGACGGGCAACTGGGGCATCTCCATGTTCTACTACCAGTGCCAGAACGAAAACAACGTGCGTCTTCCCCCCCCCCCCCCCCCTCTCTCTCTCTCTCTCTCTCTCTCTCCAACCTCCCTCTCTTTTCCAGGGTGAGCCCTGCAACGCCGCCACCGGAGTGTCTCTTCTGTCGGCCGTCGCCGTCTCCCTCTACGCCCTCCTCTTCTAGTCGATTTATTGATTTATTGTTTCGAGTTACCTGCCTAGCACCGAGATTCCTCACACACCCACAGCACACCAGCTCTCAACCAGAGTGCCCCCATACGATTTGATATATTTGTTATATGTATTGCATTTTTTCTATGAGTCGAGTATATTGCACCACACACTCTCTAGAAATCTTACACAATTTCGATATTATATACCTAGCGTCGTGTTAGTGTTATTTCAGAGATAAATCATAAATATTTCAAATGTTTAGTGGGTGAAATTTCAGCTAGAATTGGGAGAGATGAAAGGGTAGCGAGAGAAAAAACTGAAGTGCGGTCATACACCGCGAATATGTCTTGACTTTTTCTTGGATGCTCGAGAGTCGATCCATGTAAATAACACGACGAGATGATCCCGAAAAAAAAACGACGCAAGCGATCGTGTTTGGTGGTGGCACTAGAGGAGACGCCGGCGGAACCGGTATGCCCCGCACGCCCTGCGCCCTCCCACATGCACACGCTGTTTCCTCCTCTTGTCGTCTGCCCCTCTTATTTATCCACACTCTCTCGGGTGGTGGATATGGCAAAGTTGCGCCGATTTCATATGGACTCCTTAGGCGGCCATCTCTTTTTGTGCGGTAGACGGCTGACGGTTCCACATCGGACTGACTTTCTAGATGTTTTGCGCCATGCGCCTCGAGTTTACTATTGTTTCCAACTGTCGAGATTTTCTATCGCTGAATCCGTCTTTTACCGAACAGTGTCATTTGAGAGTTTGCAAGATCCAGTTTTGTCTGACACTCCTTGAGAGTAGCGACAACTCGAATTCGAGTTGACCGTTGACCAGGCGATTAGCTAGCGGGAGTTCGCCGGTTACATACCTCGACTCTCTCTCTCTCTCTCTCTCGATCTCATCTCTCTCTTCTCTCATCTCTCTCTCTCTCCCTCTCTCTCTCTTTCTTCCTTGAACAATTATCGTCTTTGTACTTCTACGGACCAGGAACCAGCCGTACCGTTCATAGTTCAGATGGCCAATTTGACAGGGGGAATACGGCCACTTCCTTATTTTTGAACAAATGTGTTGACATGAGACATAAGATATTATGATGTCCTGCTTCTAATGGAATCTATTCGAATTTTTTGATTGACTTCGATTGTACCTGGGTTCCGAAATAAGTATGCAAATATGCATTGCGTTTCTTTATCAACTCGGTTCTGATTTTCTGATCAATAGATCGAATATCGTAATAATTAATATCTTAATAATTAAAACATTCGAACTTCTGATCCTCGTTTCGTCCTTGTCATGGTGGTCTGACGTCTCTCCAATAAATCACTTCACCTCCACGCGATTCTTGCCAGCCTGCACGCATTGTGTCTTGTTTTTGTGTTGTACTCTGTGCAAAGCCGGATTCTCTCTCTCCCTATCTCTCTCTCTCCCTCTCTCTCTCTCTCTCCTCCTCTCTCTCTCTCTCTCTCTCTTCTCTCTCTCTCTCTCTCTCTCTCTCTCTTTCTCTCCTCTCGTTCCTGTATCTGGATTGGCAGCCTTGCGCAATCCATGTTGCATCTGAATGAGAGATAGAATCGCCCCTCTCTCTTTTTCCGGATGAATGTCTCTCATCTCTATCTCTATCTCTCTCCCCCCTCCCTCCCTCTCTCCGTTTTCCGGTCAGTCGACCGCCTCACTGCGATTGGCATTACGCTTCCAAATTCCTTGTGAATTCTTGCACTGTCGGATTTTGAACTGGTAGACAGTAGACAGCCATGTAGTAGTAGTAGTAGTAGTAGTAGTAGTAGTAGTAGTAGTTGTTGTTGTTGTTTGTCGCCTGCACAGTAACAACATGTTCCTTCAGGGGTATGCGCAGTGTGCTCCCGCTTCTTCTCTTGCTTCCCTTGGCGGGGGCGCAGTTCGCTGAGATTGCCTCCCTTGCCACGTCATTCCTCGGACCTGCCATCTCCGGTGAGCGGATGGAACTGTTCTTTGTTTAGGTTTATGTTTTTTGGCAAGGAAGTTGGTCATGCATTTGTTGAACCGTGGTGTGCAGTGTGTCTCTCACCTACTTGTCTCGAATCATTTGTGGACTGATATCAGATTGAAGTATCACTCACCCCCTATCCATTCCAGCCGGTCTGGGTGGCGCGAGCAGTGGAGCTTCTGCAGCATCGTCCGCCGCCGGAGCACTCGGACAGATCGGACAGTGTGCGTCTCTCTCTCTCTCTCTCTCTCTCTCTCTCTCTCTCTCTCTCTCTCTCTCTTTATTGTTGATGTTACGTTTATCTCACTAATCACCTCATATAGAGACTGCAACGATACTTACCAATTGTTCTTAATCAAAAACAAGACAGTAGACTCCTTCTCTTACCTTTTCCTGGTCCCGCCACGACATGCTTGCAGTGTACCAGCTGGCGCAGGGTGCGCTCCAGCTGACCGGACACGGGTGTGGGTGTTCTGAACAAGGCGAGCGAGGGCAACTGGTTCCCCGCTGCGCTCGAGACTGCGGCAAGGGTCAGTGCCTTCTTGTCTTTCATAGAATTGGTTTACAAAATAAATTCTGCGATTCCTCATTCTTTCCACGCTCTAATTAGCGGCTAGGGTCACCTTTAATGGTTAAATTTGATGAAAAATTCAACATTTATCCGGTTCTCGCAAACCAATGAAAGACAAGATGGGAAGCATGAGTATTCCATATTTTCTTTCGTAGAATTGGTTGACAAAATAAGGCGCTCTAAACAGCGGCGTGAAAAACATTGTATGAATTGGTTACTAACAAAACCATAATAAATAAGTAAATAGTGCAGTAAGCGTCCTTGAATAGGCGAGATTGCTTTTCATGATGCATATCGTATTCTTGTTGTTGATGTGAAACGTATTGCATTACCTTGCAGCTCTGAATTGCGGCAAACGTTACTGTTTGAAGCTCATTGTCAAAAAGCGTTTCTGAAAAAAGAATCAATCACGCACACAAATATATTATAGACTCTATTGAATGTGTTTGCACAGAACGCCTTCTTGTTGTTGATGTGAAACGTATTGCTTATCTCCTGCGCATTCGGGATTTTCCAGTTCTGCGAGATAGGGCATAGGGTGGAATTGTAATTCATTTCGGCATCAAATTACATTTCATTGTGCATACCGTATTCTTGTGGTTGATGTGAAACGTATTGCATTACCTTGCAACTCTGCATTTCCGATGTTTTCCCGCAATTCAGCTCATTGTCAGAATAAGTTTTGCCTTTCATTGTTAATTTGCTTTCCAAAGGAAGGATGGCACAAACTGAATAGATTGCATATCTCAGCAATGAACGCCTTCTTGTTATTGATGTGAAACGTATTCCAGCCTGGTGCCGGCGGTGGCGGCGGTCTCGGGGCTCTGGGTGGTATGCGGCCGGGCGGACTAGGAGCACTCGGAGCACTCGGACAGGGAATGGGAGGTACGCTGACATAGCTGCTATCTCTACGAAACTTTTTTCGCAACTGTTTT
>CAWZYM010000493.1:50000-55090 GCA_963966185.1 Rhabditoides inermis | reverse complement strand
CCCACAGACACAGCTGGCCATCGGACGACGCCGAGATGAAGCGACTGGAATATACTCGCATCCGGAACCGCACACTGCGTCGTGTCCCCGTCTACCAAAAGCAGTCAGCACGCGTGCCGCACTGTTCAACTTCAATTTCCCAGTCCCCACACATCATGTTGATGAACAACACACGAACAAACAATACTATAGTGACGTCACCATCATCAGGACAATGACGTCATCCGTACCTGCTGGTCGGGAGGTGGCTGGTGGACGAGATTGCGGTGATTGGGGAGGAGTGGCCGACGAGTAACAAGCGGGGCGACACCGCGTCCGCCGAACACCTCAAATCGATCAATAATGTAATCGATCAATCAATCGATAATATTGAACATGCCACCCACTTCCACGCGACCAGGTGTCCGTTCTCGGCGCCCGTGATGACGGTGCTGCGGTCGTTGAGCAGGCGCACGCATTGCACGTTGTGCTGGAGGTAAACAAGTAAACAAACAAGGTAAACAAGGTAAACAACCTGCGGCGGCTCCTTGCCCCATATGACGAGTGGGACGGTGAGGCCGGTGGTGGCTGCGGCCGGGTACTCGCCTCCTCCCGCGGGGGGAGCAGCAGCACCGGAAGCCATACAACCTGCAACCAGGTGAAAGAAGACATATGCTACACAAAAAGGTAGTACTGACTATGCAGAGTTCAGAAATTTATCCGGAATCGTTGTAGCTGTACGAGAGCCTTCGAACAATGCGTATTCATTCATTCAACCAGGCGCCAACAGCGAAAACAACGAGATCAACAAGTTGCACGCGCGTGAATACATTGCATATTGATAACGGATTACGCCAAAAATGCAATGAAACAATGCGATTTCCGCTCAGTGGTGAAGGTGATGATGCTAAATATGGGGGGTACGCTAGGGCCCACAGGACAACAGCTATAGCGAGAGAGAAGCGGCGAGGCGAGAGAGGGGTTAGAGATGCCAGAGAGCCAGTTTTCCGATACACGGCGGCTCGCCAGCACACATGCGGGAGTATCGCAGATTACGTTTGTCCTAGAGCATGACTAATAGACAATGCACATCACTTGCAACTTGCATGAAAAGATAATGATTATATTGATATTGATTGCATCAAAACAGCGGTGCGGCAAGTGTAGTGCGCATGCATCATATCATCACTCATCAATCTTTAATGAACTAAATCAGCTAAAAATAGTATGAATGAACATGAGATAACCTGAATGTTTATGAATAATAAAACAATCCCAATATGGTAAAAAAACGGAAAATTTGAAGAGAAAAAATAAACAAAATCAGCTGGAAGTGAGTAACCCTGGTCGTCTGCGCTCTCGTTTCTGCACATATTCTCTGCGTCTCTGGTCTCACTTGGCGCGAAAATTTTTACTTATTTTACGTTTCTGTGTTTTGTGAAATTTGTATAGAATATACTTGTTGTATTGCAGATCTAGGATGTAAAATGACTTCATCGGAGGCAAAACGTCTATATGAATCAATTCAAAGCCGGCATCGCGTCGAGTTTGGTGAGTTTTTACTGTATTTTTGTTTTTTTTGGCAAAAAAATATTTTTATTATTAGTATCTGTTGTTATGTTTCCAGGCCGGCTTCAAGTTCGTTATCCGTCGGCCAAGTTCGAGATCCCCAAGTTTCGCTGCTGCGGCGGAGTGCATTCCGGGAAGGAGCAGAGCCAGACAGCTGCGTCGTTTAATCTCCATGACGTGAGTGCATCTCAGTGTCAGTTTTCCACAACGTAGTGATCCTAGTCTAACGCGAGCACGTCGGCGCTGATGCCGACATTGACGTCGACGTCATCTTCGTCGATGCGCGCTCCGCCGCTGCCGAAGCCGGCCGCACCTCCTCAACCCCCACTCCGCTCCAACAGTCGCGACAACACCAGCCTCTACGACCCGCGCAGTATCAGGAATCAGGGTATGAGTGTTTCGAATCTGTATTTGTAGAAGTTGATGAAAGTTGTTATTTAGCGACGACATCGGCTTTCGCGAGCCGCGCGAACGACGGTCGGGGCGCAGAGATCTGCGACGTGACCGACACTCAGCCGGATCCAAGTGAGAGAGAGAGAGAGAGAGAGATCTAACCAGTCGTAACAGCTTTTTTCGGGTATATTCAAAATACTGTCACTTCCAAGTTAATAGAAGGTGTATAGAATGAAGCAAAAAGAGGATACTCTTGTCTCTCAGCCGCTGAAATCGTGGCGGATTCGGACCCGGATGACGTGGAGCCGATGGAGGCGGGCAACGCGTGGGACTACCCGCTGCCGATGAGCGAGTCGCAGGAGGACTGCGGAGTGCGCGGCGTGCCCCAGCCTGCCGCCCAGAACAAGCAGACCATAAATCACTATCAGGTAGATCGGATACCCTTATGTGACACTCGGCGTTTTTGGACATTCTGCGCACATTCGAGTCACATGCGAGAGCTTGAAACAAGTGTGGACAATCTGCGCACATGACCAGGTACACTCTTCTGAGACAAATATTTTCTTGATACGAAATCTTAGCCTTGGTCATTAGGAAATGGCGAATACCCTTGAGTCAGCCTTGTATTTCTAACTGATCACGGGAGAGTTTCCACTGTATTGCGTTGATTTCAGCCGCCACCGCAACAGCCCGCCATCAATCACTACCAGGTCTGTACGTTTTTTTTTGCTTATTGAACCATCGGAATCTTTCTACAATGTTTTTCTAGTAACATCTTCTTCTTAAAAATTTTTTCCAGCCGCCACAGCCGCCGCCCCGCCAGCCGGTGTCGTCCGCCGCGGGCGGGGACTTCAGCGACGACTCTTTTGACGACGACCTCGTCATCGAGAAGACGACGACCAAGGCTCCTCCCAGGGCTGCCGCCATTCCAGACGACGACGACGACGACGAGCTCGACTCGTGGGAGGTGGACAAGCAGCGGCACGGTGAGAGGAGTGATGACGTCATTGGGATTTGGGATGACGTCATGCTGGTTTCAGACATGCACGGTCAGTTCCGCGGCTTCCTCAAGGACGACAGCGACCAGTTCGAGGATGAGGGTGGGTTTTAGTGTCACTCCAATTTCCAAATTTGGTCACCGTATTCGATGCGCCCAAAGTTTACATATTCTCGACACGTCTGCTGAACGTTCAATATGCAGTCGTCCAGTGTATCAGACGAGACTTCTGATCCTCTTCGGAACGTGGATCAATCTCAATTCCTTCAGTGAAAGTGCTCGGGCAGGCTCGCCGTGACGAGTTGTACAAGACGCTCAAGGACAAGTTCGGCTTCAACAGCTTCCGCCACCGGCAGAAGATGGCCATCACGGCGATTCTCGCGGGGCACGACGCCTTCGTACTCATGCCGACCGGTGGGTGGGGAGAGAGAGAGAGTGTGTGTGTGTGAGAGAGAGGAGAGAGGAGAGAGCGATAGAGAGGGGGGGAGAAGAGAGAGAGGGAGAGAGAGAGAGAGGGTGAGAGAGGTCCCTTGCAGGAGCGGGCAAGTCGCTGTGCTACCAGCTGCCGGCAGTGCTCACTCGCGGCGTGACCATAGTGGTCTCGCCCCTCAAGTCACTCATCGAGGACCAGAGGAGCAAGATGCGCGAGCTGGAGGTGGGGGAGAACTTACCACTATCACACAAGGATTTTGGAGAATATAGATTCTTTTGCCGATTCTGTGTCCAATATCTGACGGTTTCTAGCAACGTTTGTTTCAATCGCCATAATTGAGGTGACCTAATTTGCATATCCGACGCTGTTCTCTGTGCAGATCCGTGCGAGGCGCTCACGTCGGAGCTGAACGCGAACGAGGGCGAGAGCATCTACCAGCGGCTGATGGCCGCCGAGCCAGACATCAAGCTGCTCTACGTGACTCCCGAGAAGATCTCCGCTTCGGGGAGACTGGCCAGCGTGTTCAGCAACCTGCACCGGAGGGGACTGCTCGCCAGGTGAGGAAATGGTCCCTAACTTCCTCTCTACCTAACCTACCTACCTACCTACCTACCTACCTACCTACCTACCTACCTACCTACCTACCTACCTACCTACCTATCTACCTACCTACCTACCTACCTACCTACCTACCTACCTACCTACCTACCTACCTACCTACCTACTTACCTACTTACCTACCTACCTACCTACCTACCTACCTACCTACCTACCCACCTACCTTATTACAGTTATACATTTATAAATATAGATTCGTGATCGACGAGGCGCACTGCGTGTCGCAATGGGGCCACGACTTCCGTCCCGACTACACCAAGCTGCAGTCGCTGCGGAGAGACTACGCCAATCCGAACGTGGGGCGGGTGGGGGGTGGTTGATTGAGTATAGTTTTCATCGGGAAGAAAAGAAGAAATGTTTGTGAAAGGTTTGGGAAAGATATGTTGGTGAGGGAGGCAGAGAGGAGAGAGAAGAGAGAAAGAGAGAAGGAGGGAGAGGAAGGGAGGGAGGGAGGGAGGGAGGGAGAGGGATGGAGGAAGAGAGAGAGAGAGTGTGAGAGAGAGAGAGAGAGAGAGAGAGAGCTGTTCAGGTGCCGATCATCGCCCTGACCGCGACGGCGACTCCGAAGATTGTGACGGACACGCGCGATCATCTCTCCATTCCCAACTCGAAGCTGTGAGTTTACCGGGTTTTCTGGAGCAACCAACTCTACTGGATTTTTTATGTGGATGTGGTGCGTCCGAGAAGGATTCCACTTCACGTCGCAGGTTCAAAATATCTAGGTGTAGGGTATTTACTTACAGAATCAGAGACATGATTATGACAGGTTATAACAAGTAGAAAAATGAGAGTGCCACTCGCTTGCAGGTTCATCAGCAGCTTTGTGCGCACCAACCTCAAGTACGACCTGATCCCGAAGGCGGCCAAGTCGCTTCTCAAGGTGGTGGAGCGGATGAAGCAGCTCTACCCCGGAAAGAGCGGTATCGTGTACTGCCTCAGCAGGTGGGACATTCGCTCATTACCTATACCTGTGCTATTACTATTACCTCTATCTATAGCTATACTGCAGTGGCAGATATGTGCGAAATGGAGAGGAGAGAGAGAGAGAGAGAGAGAGTAATCGTTTCAGGAAGGAGTGCGAGTCTGTGTCCACGCAGCTGA
>CAWZYM010000493.1:25000-47500 GCA_963966185.1 Rhabditoides inermis | reverse complement strand
GAGAGAGAGAGAGGAGAGATTCGTTGCAGGCACATGGTCAAGCACGGCGACATATTCCAGCGCTGTCTCAAGGTGTGTTTAGTTTCGCCAAACCCCGAGTCTCTGCTTGCTCATATGTATCCGTGCAATCCAGTCATAGTGGAGAGTTCTTTCTTTGTGTGCATGTCAGGTGGATGATGAGGTAGCACAACTCATGTTAGCACAGTTCATGTTTTTATTTGTTTCATTTTGTTCGATTGTCCCTTTACAGGCGCTTGCCGAGCTGGTGGAGCGGCTGGCGCGCGAGAACCGTCTGGCCGGACCGCAGTCGATCATCAGTCGGGAGGGACTCGAGCAGGTCTGGGCATGGGAAGACTCTCGACACGTTTCTATTCAATTCAATTCAAGTTAACGCATATATGGGTGATTTGATTGTGCAAATAGCAGAAAAATACCAAAGACGTTAGAGTGACAATACGATTTGAGATGTGGTAAAACGGGATGAGCTACTTTTTCATTGTATGGTCGGGATAGTATCGAGCTGTCTTTTCGTAGGCTCAGAGGATGTACAGTTGGTAGCAACGGCAGAACAGCGAGGAATGGGGTACCTCTGTAAAAGCCGAAACATGATCAAACAATTTTTCGTGAAGGTAGTGGGTAAATCAGTCGAGCTGTTCAGGTGGCTGCTCTGATGCCGCGCACCAACTCGGAGCTCCTGCAGGCCGATACGATGACGGCTGGAAAGGTCGGTATCGATTTATTGGTCGATTGATATCGATTTGTTAGGTGGAGCGATACGGCGGACTGATCATGGCGACGCTCAAGCAGTTCTGGAAGGAGCTGGATGGTGGGTGGGAGAGGAAGATGGAGAGAGAGGGGGGGGGGAAGAGAGAGAGAGAGAGAGAGAGAGAGGGAGGGAGGGAGAGAGAGAGAGAGATCTGCCTCGCAGAGCGCGACGACGCGGAGATGCGCGAGCAGTTGGAGGTGCTGCGTCGCAGGGAGGAGGTGCAGGGCGGATTCGCGCCCGCACCCTCCCAGCCGGGTGGGTTTTTTTTCAAACTAGCCTTCCTTCTAATTCATGTTTCAAGTGAATCTCAGAATCGATCGTGCATCAAAACCGCTTTGTAATCCAACAAGGTATTGCAAAGGTCGAATTTGGACGATGTTGTTACAGGCGGCGAGTTCAGCGGCGGAGTGGGGACGAGTAGAGGCGGTGGGGCCGGCGGCAAGTTCGCGCCGCGCTTCGGACGCGGCAGGGGCAGAGGGGGAGGAGCACGCGTCAGAAAGACTGCCTCCGGGGGATCCGCGTCGGGGTACGTCTCTCTCTCTCTCATCTCTCTCTCTCTCTCTCTCCCCTTTCTCTCTCACTATATCCCTCAATCGGTTCGTTCCAGCAGCCAGCGGTCTGGAGGGTTCCGGGCGAAGCGCGGTCGCACCGCGTTCAAGGCGCCGACGAAGAGGGGCGGAGTTACGGTGGGCGGAGCGTCGCGAGGAGACGCGCTGCGCAGCGGGCCTGCTTCGACCAGCCGCGGAACGTTCCTCAATCCCATGCTCTTCCCCACCTAGATGTCTAGAAGATTTCGATGAGTTTAAAAGATTCCTATGAATTGTTTGTTTCCATGTTTGTTCGGCAGTCTATGCTCCGCAGATTCCTTTCACCGATCTCTGTGCCATCTGTTCCCGGTTGCTCCAAGCGTGCGTGTTTGTGTTTCCTGAATATGTTTGTCCATAAAGAGTGTGGCACTATCAGCGAGTATTGATCGGAGTGGAATAGATAAGGCACGGCGGCGCGGTCTGCTGGTGAGTCAGCGGCTGCGAGAGCGCATACTTCTACTACCCTGGATGGAATTCGGCCGGATGCGTCATCTTTGTTTCGAGTCTCCACTGCCGAGGCTGACTCGCGCACTATACGATTCAGATATTTGCGGCGCGGTCTCTTTGTTTGCGCGTCCCATCTCTACGAGTTTATTGAAACGCGTCTCACTTGACTATCGCGTTTTGTTTGTCGATCATTTGATTTTCAGATGCGGGAACTCTTCCTGCTCCTGTTGTATGTGACGCTATGTGCACAGGTAAGAAATGCACAAAAAATGTAACAAATAGACAGCGTAAAGCATGTTGTAACTATTCCGAACAATTTTTCGATTCTGCTTCAACACATTCAAACATTCCGCAACTGACTTTTTTCCCGAAGAATCTGACCGGAACATTTTCTTCAGCAAGTGTTGATCAATGGCCGACAGCGGTTGGCTGGAGAGAATCAGTTCGCCGACCCGTTCCCACCGGCTCGGGCGATGCCATACAACGAGTACCCGGACACGTCCGGCGGACAAGCGTACAAGCAGTTCACGAACTATGGCGGAGGTGAGACTGGTGTTCCAGTGGTTCTGGTGCTGCTGGTTCCAGTGGTTCTGGTGCTGCTGGTTCCAGTGGTTCTGGTGTTATTGGTTCCTGATGTTCTGGCGCTGCTGGTTCCAGTGGTTCTGGCGCCGCCGGTTCCAGTGGTTCTAGTGTTAACATGCAAATTAGGCAATCTGGTGGCGTTTGGCGCTGCGATGGGCGATTCGATGATCACTGACAATATGCGGTCGACCGGGCTGCTCATCAACCTGCACCACCTGTTCCCCTTCTATGGAGGACGGTACAACTACACAATGGTAGGAAGGATCTCTCTCTCTCTTTCTCTCTCTTCTCTCTTCTCTCTTCTCTCTCTCCTCACTCTCTCCTTATCTGTATATCTCACTCTCTAGCTCCTAGCTCGTCTAGAAAGTAGAACAGATCACGTGAAACTCATTCGCTCCGAAGCTTTATGGGGGAAATCTCTCTTTCAAAGTACGTTGGGGTGATCGATCGCACTTTGAGTTTGATATGCAATCTTCCCACGCGATGCACAGTCACAAAGCAAATAGATGAAGCATAGACGGAAATAGTGACCGGTCTGATTCCGATGAGTCACGCAAAATTGATAAAATGATTATGATTGTGAAACGCAAACGAATAAACATACACATGTTTTCAGATCTCCACAAATGGCTACATCTCTTTTGCCTACTACACTGGTGATCAGGCGTCGATGAAGGTATACGGTACTCTGAAAACGCAAGGAACACAGTTTTTTTCTGTAGGTGGGACTGGAGAATGACTGGCCGAAGGACTCGGATCCCGCGCTCATCGCGCCGTATCTGTGCAAGTGAGTGAGAGAGAGAGAGAGAGAGTGAGAGAGAGAGAAAGATAGAGAGAGAGAGAGAGAGAGAGAGGGAGAGGAGAGATAGAAAGAGAAAGAGATTCTCCTTTCAGGCAGCGCATCGAGGGCACTGCTTCGAACGTCTCGTACCGTGTCGAGTCGCGCAGCCAGAGCAGTCACAGGCTCCAGAATCAGGGATACGGTAAGAATATGACTAATTCTACATACATATGTGAAGATACCCTGACATTGCGTATGACCCCTTTTTCGCTGTACATTGACAGAACATGAAATGATGAAATCTCATCATATGTGCAATGTGCATACGGTTTTTCTAAGAAGAACGAATGATTTTGAATTCCTTGTCGCTTTCAGGCGAGCCTCGTCCTGCCTGTCCCGGCAAGCGGTCGCCGTACGTCAAGTGCGACGCGCAGTCCGATCAGTTCCTCGACGCTATGCAGAAGGCACTGCAGGGTGGGTGCACGTCGCGAATCCTCATTCTGTGTCTTCGACATTCTCATAGTTTCCAAGCTTCTTGCTTCTGTTCCGCGCTCTTATAGAGTCATAGATCATGGTTGTAGATAGACACTCATCGTTATGCATTCCTCTATATGCGTCGCTTTTCAGAAGGCGTCGTCGGCGCGTCGACTTTCCGCGCCGAGTCCGCCTTGGTGGTCACGTGGAGGAACATGCGGCCCGGGTTCGGCAGCGAGTACACCCACGCCACCTACCAGCTGGTGTGGCTCACCGATGCGCAGGTGAGTGAGCATCTCTCGTTCTCTCGTTCTCTCTCTCTCTCTCTCTTACTTATTATCCCAGGGCCTCCTTTCCTACACGATGATCAACTACGAAAAGCTCGGCTTCGACGCCGCCGATCTCAACGGAAACTCGCGCACGGGCAGGTGTCAGGTGGGGGAGGGGGGGGGGGGCGGGACTACCAGGGGCGTGGCCTATCATGTGTCGTTCAGGCGGTGTTCAACGGCGGCAATCACACGGGAACCGTGCCGGTCGACCTCTCCGAAGAGACCAAGCTGACGCCGTCGTCACTCGCGAGGCGCTCGGCAGTGCCGCATGTCGCCCACGGAAGGTGCTCGTCTCTCTCTCTCTCTCTCTCTCTCTCTCTCTCTCTCTCTCTGTCTCTCTCTTCCTCTCTCTGTCTCTCTTTCTCTCTCTCTCTCCCTCTCTCTGTCTGTCTGTCTGTCTCTCTCTCTCTCTCTCCCTCTCTCCCTCTCTCTCTCTCTCTCTGTCTCTCTCTCCCTCGTAACACTCTCGTTATAGGTACGTTCATCGTGTCGACGATGTCGTTCGCCCCGCCGGATGTAGCAACAAGACGGGAGGAAGCGGTGGGTCTCTCTATCCCTCTCTCCCTCTCTCTCTCCCTCCCTCTCTCTCTCTCTCTCTTTCTCACACACACCCTCCCTCTCCAGCCCCTCTGATGATCTACCCCAACATCGTGTCGATGCTCGGTCAGACAACCGTGGACATCAACGGTCTTTGCCTCGACCCCACCGTCACCTACGTGCTCATGATCGACCAGCGACAGGTGCGTGACGTCATCGTGTTTGTTCGTGACGTCATCGTAATTATATCGACGTCATCGTGTTTATCTGTGACTGTGACGTATTCTCGTTTTCAGACCGCCCCATGCGTCGTGCTGAACCCGGCGATCGCGCGCTGCACACTTCCCAAGGTGGGCGTGACCGAAAAGGGCGGGCCTAATCTTCCCAATTCAGGTTCTCGACTGGGGCACGAAGACGGTGTACTTCCAGCCGCAGAGCGGTCTCTCGCACGATGAGAAGGCCTACGTGGGATTCATCTATTTTGGTATGTCCCCCTCTCTCTCTACTCTCTAACCCCGCCCTTTTCAGTCCCGCCCACCATCGACCCGAACCGACTGGACATTGGCGATCTGCACGCGTGGTACTTGAATCCGGTGCAGCCGGAGGCACGCCTAAAATGGTGAGTAGAGAGAGGGGGGAGGGGAGAGAGATTATGATGTGCAGGTTCCCCCGCAACTTCACGACACAACTGCAACTAGAAGAGACGCGCAACTACTTCGATCCCAACATTTACAATGTACAGCTAGGACTGTATGTGGTCGGATACAAGGTGAGAAGAGTAGGAAAGAGAGAGAGGGGGGGAGAGAGAGGGAGAGAGAGAGAAAGAAAGAAAGAGAGAGGGGGAGAGAGAAGAGCACATCTCCAGGAGTCGCAAGACCACGACCTCAAGAAGTTTGTCCCCAAGCATCGCGTGCTATGCCGGTAAGTCGAAGACTCGTGAATGACGTCGTAATGAGTGACGTCACTTCAGGTTGGCGACGTTCCAGAACAGTCCGGCCGAGGAGCACAGGTGGCATCCGCAGGTGGAGAAGTTCTCGACGGACACTGTGAGTGGGAGAGCGAGAAAGAGAGAGAGAGAGAGAGAGAGAGAGAGAGAGTTGAAAAACACCTTTCAAATCAGGTTGCCGAGTGGTTTTTGACCGAAGAGGAGCGACATGGCGAGCTGTTCAGCTACCGGTGAGTCTGTGATTCGCAAAGTTTCTTTTTAAAACCATAAATCCCGATTTCCAGATTCGGCTACTTCAAGCTGGCGCCGATCCGCGGCAACATTGAGCCTGTCAACAAGGACGGCCCGGAGCAGGACATTCCCGATACGGAACTTCCCGAGGGGTGAACGGAGAGAGAGAGAGAGAGAGAGGGGGAGAGAGAGAGAGAGCACCTTTCCTTTTAGTCTGGTCTCCTCTCCCATCTCTCTGCACTGGCTGTGGACAGTTGACGACCGGGAGGGTCAAGGGCTCTACAAGGGCGGCGCCAACAACAAGCAGAACAAGGTCGACCACGTCAAGGATCAGGCGAGTAGCTCTCTCTCTCTCCATCTCTCTCCATCTCTCTCTCTCCATCTCTCTCTCTCTCCATCTCTCTCTCTCTCTCTCTCTCTCTCTCTCTCTCTCTCTCTCTCTGTTGATGTGTGTCTTGTTGCAGGCGCGTCAGATGTGCGCGGATTGGTTCGCGGAGGACGGCGCGCTGGACAACTTCATCCGCGCCACCGAGTCGAACAGCAGCTGTCCCTGTCAGGAGAGCCAGGCCAAGATGGACCTGGGCAGGTTCATGCCCCACCCGCGGTGCAGCACGGTGCGTGTCCAACATACGAAGAACATAAAAAGAGAAAGTGTCCATCGAAATCGGTCGCAGAGTTTGATTGGACGTAGTTTATCGCGGTGTGACGATCATGAGGTTTTTTTCGAGAGAGAGAGAGAGAGGGAGGGAGAGAGAGAGAGGGAGAGGGAGAGGGAGAGAGAGAGAGAGAGAGAGAGAGAGAGGGAGGGAGAGAGAGAGAGAGGGAGGGAGAGAGAGAAAGAGGGAAAGAGAGAAAGAGGGAGAGAGAGAAAGAGGGAGAGAGAAAGAGAAAGAGAGAGGGCATCTTCTTTCAGCTGTTCCGTGACGTCACGTGCACGGAGACACTGGGCGCGCACAACTGCTACATGAGTGCGCAGAACGTGCATGGCAGCAACTACAAGAGGACGCACGACGGGGTGGAGGAGAGGTGCGCGGCTCTCTCTCTCTCTCTCTCCCTCTCTCCTCTATCTCTCTCTCTCTCTCTCATTATCCCTTGCAGTTCCTTCAACACGCACTACGGGCAGACTTGCTGCTACGACGCCAACGGCAACCTCATGCAGTCCACGTATCAACCGGTGGTCAAGGTGAATAACATGATCGTTTAGCAAAGATAAAGGTTACGGTAAGAGAATAATTTGATCTTCTTGCAAAATTAAGTGTTACGGTAGGAGAATAATTTGATATTCTTGCAAACATAAGGGTTACAGTAGGAAAATAATTTGATCTTCTTGCAAACATAAGGGTTACGATAGGAGAATAATTTGATCTTTTTGGAAACTTAAGGATTACGGTAGGAGACGAATAACTTGATCTTTTTGCAAACATAAACGTTACGGTAGAAAAAATATTTGATATTCTTGCAAAACGGAAGGATAATAACTTGATCTTCAAAATAAGATTGGATCATCGTTAGACACATCCTGCAAACATGAGTGTTACGGGAGATTAATTTTAAATATATAAATATATATTTTTTCCAAACAAAAGGGTTACAGTGAGATGATAACTCGCCCTGTTCATTCCAGATCGACGATTCGACGCCCTACTCGCCCGGCTTCCCGACTCGCGCCTACGAGTTCGGCACCTACCCGTATCAGGGAATGTTCGAGGTGAGTGCGCTGCTGAGGCGTGACTTGAAAGTAGATGCCAGACTCAATTTTTGCTCCGCTTACATAATCGAGTCCGACATCGCCGTGATGAGCGTGTGTTACAGGTGCCGGGTCTGTCCTCTTTCCACCACGACATCATGCCGTACTATCTGTGCTGCAAGTTCACCGACTTCCGCTGCCAGATGTTCTACTGGCGCCGCCCCAGCAGCGCCTGCCAAGCGTACGAACCGCCTGTTACTGGTGAGACACCATACAAACAATCGAAATCACAACGTGTGATACTGGACGAACAAGAAAAGCTGTCACGCGTTACCATGATATGAACAACTAGTCATGTTTCTACAATTCTGAAAATACATTGGCAGCTACAGAATTTGGCAATCACAATCACAAACACAAACCACACACGTTGTGGCAGTGCTCACATTCACAGTGTTGTGAATTGTGCGCGTTGAACGTCAGAGTGAACGTCAGTAAGTGGATATTGAATTCAGGCTCGATGATGGGCACCGGCGTGATCTCGACCCTCAGCGGGGACTCGTTCATCTACAACGACCCCGGCATCTACACACTGCTGCACGCGCACAAGACGGCCAGCACCCCGGATGTGCAGATTCAAGTGCGCATGGAGCGGTTCCCCGACAGGAGCGTCGACTTCGGTCAGCGCGATCTCTCTCTCTCTCCCCCCCCCCTCTCTCTCTCTCTCTCTCTCTCTCTCTCTCTTATGTTCTCATTCTAGGCGACGGCAACCTGCCGCAGTCTCTGCTCGTGCAGCCCTCGAACACGACTGTTGTCACTGGAGTCGTCCTGTCCTCTTCCGACTCGGATAGGGTGCACGTGCTGCTGCGGAAGGACACCAGGAGGGGACGGTGAGAGAGAGAGAGAGAGAGGGAGAGAGAGAGAGAGCGAGAGAGAGAGAGAGGGAGAGAGAGGAAGAGAGGGAGAGAGGGAGAGAGGGAGAGAGAGAGAGAGGGTGAGATAGAGGGTGAGATAGAGGGAGAGAAAGAGAGAGATTTGTATGACGTCACACCTTCCAGCTACCGTACCTCGATCATCGTCGGCAACGTGATCCGCTACTTTGACGACATGCACCTGCAGGTAAGTGGAATGTCGATCAGGTGATAATCAGTCACTGATCCACTGATCTACCGATAACTGATCTACTCTTACTGATCTACTGATCTACTGATAACTGATCTACTGATCGATCGACAACTGATCTAACGTTACTGATCTACTGATAACTGATCTAGTGATAACTGTTTGTTTGCTGATAGTCAGTCACTGATCCACTGATAACTGATAGTCCACTGATCCACTGATAACTGATAGTCCACTGATCTACTGATAACTGTTACTGATCTACTGATAACTGATGTACTGTTCAGCGCTTCCGCGGAGTGACCGTGTACGTGAACAGTGTGGTGCGGGGACAGGGCGAGATCTATGTCGTCCTCGACAAGGCACAGATCGGAGTCAAGGTGCGCATCTCTCTCTCTCTCTCTCTCTCTCTCTCTCCAGAAGACGCCATTTCAGATCCGTGAATCATACGGTATGGACATGGACAGGAAGATGTCGTACTTTGAATCCATGGGTCTGCTGGATCTGGAGGTATCCGTGCCGCCGCAGTACAACGCCAACAAGAGACCGGGTGGGAGAGAGAAAGAGAGAGAGAGAGAGAGAGAGAGAGAGAGAGAGAGAGAAGCAGAGTGAGTGGGAAAGAATAAGAGAAGGGGAGACTTGCCGTGAGAGTCACTAGTTACGGCTTCTCTAAGTGCCCGAGAGTGTTCTCTCCTCATCCAACTGAGTGAGAGACCATTTTGTCGAATAAAAGACAACCTCTCCGCTCTCGACAAACTTCTCGAGTGGGCCCGTACAGAAACAGACGACACAATAGAAGTATTGACTGCCCACTAACCTGACCCCTGACCCCTGTCCTTCACAGGCGAGTACTCCGGCTTGGACAACCACGCGCGCATCTACGGTCTGCTGAATCCGGAGAATTCACCCGGATTCTCGCAAGGCGGCCCCATCCCCTGGGAGAGGGTCAACCAGAACGGCGACAATCTGGAAAAGTGTGAGTACTCACTTCGTCTTTCCTCACCGTAGTTAGAGAATTGATTTACTGCCGACATCAAGAATACAACAACGGATATGTAAGGGTTTTGTCAAGTAAGTGTCGGTGGTCGTAGTTATTGCGGATAATATAGACATGTGTCGGTCAGAAAACAAGATTGAGAATTGTTGAGAACTGTTCTTTTCAGACAAGGTCAAGTCGGAGTACAAGATGAACGACCAGCCGCTGTCGATGTCCCGAGACGATGATGTCGTCGACCTGTTCAACTCCAGAAGCGACGACGAGGCGCTCTATGAGGCTCGTCTTCCCCCTCCCCCTCCCTCTCCCTCTCCCATCTCCCTCTCTCTAACCCTCTCCATCTCTAGGCGTTCGCGGACCACCAGCTGAAGGGACCCGTGTTCAAGACCTCCTCGCGGTTCTACCAGAACCCGTTCCATCGGGTGCAGAAGCAGGAAATCGACAACTTTATTCAGTTCTGCAAGACAAGCGGTAAGAAAGAGGGAGAGAGACAGAGAGAGAGAGAGAGAGATTTCAGTCGAGCCGGAGGATCTGCCCCGATACCTGCAGGCGGCGCACAAAAGGTGTCCCTCGGACATTGGCGCCCTGGAGGCGGACTGCAATGGAGACGCCACCTGTCTATACAATGCGATCGAGCTGCAGGTGAGAAAGGGGAGAGAGGGGAGGGGAGAGGGAGAGAGGGAGAGAGGGAGAGAAAGAGAGAGGGAGAGGGAGAGAGGGAGAGAGGGAGAGAGGGAGAGAGAGGGAGAGGGAGAGGGAGAGAGGGAGAGTTCCCTTTCACCTTTCAGGCTCGTCTTCTCGGGGATGAGGCGCGCATCGCGTACAACCAATACACCAGCCACATGTACGCCGCTGTGAGGAAGTGTGAGTCATTTATCGATTTTACATTTTCTGGAAATTTAAAAAAAAGTGTTAATAAGCTGATTTTCAGACAACTCTTGCGGCGCGATGAACATCGAATACCCGGAATACTTGATCAAG
Source organism: Rhabditoides inermis (assembly GCA_963966185.1). Classification (NCBI taxonomy): domain Eukaryota; kingdom Metazoa; phylum Nematoda; class Chromadorea; order Rhabditida; family Rhabditidae; genus Rhabditoides; species Rhabditoides inermis. The sequence goes on along the minus strand of CAWZYM010000493.1, from coordinate 37,036 downwards.
GTGAGATCTGATATCTCTCTCTCTCTCCCTCCCTCCCTCTCTCCCTCTCTCTCACCTGTCCCTCCCTCTCCAGGGTCCCTCCTCTGCGGAGCGTGCCTACCTGGTGGGCGACCGCCTCTCCTTCTCCTGCTTCCAGACCCACGTGCTCTATGGAGACAGCGAGTTCACATGTGAGTTCCCCCGCTTTTTTGAACAGTTCCTCTTATAGCAATGGAAAAAAAATACTAGAGCTCTTCTTACTCTTCTTTCTGACTTCTTACTCAAACTCTCTTACTTACTCTCTTACTTACTAACACAACTTCTTACTTCTTACTCAAAAATACTCTTCTTATGTGACTGTAATTCGACCGCAGTGCAGAACTGGATATTGTTGCTATAGGTTCCTCCTTTTGCGGGAAAAGTGATTGCGGCGTTTTTTGATCTTTGATTTTGCTGATATTCAGGCAACGAGGTGTCGGTGCCGGGTCGAGAGAACGAGAAGCGACTGCAGTGGACACAGGGCGGTCAGCCGTGGTGCAGGCATAGGTACGGAGAGAGAGAGAGAGAGAGAGAGAGAGAGAGAGAGGGAGAGATCACCACATTGCAGGGCAAAGGACGCGATGCTGACGTGGCTACAGTGGACCGCCATTGTTGTGGGAGGAATCATCGGTGAGTGAGGAAGAGACTGTAGAAAAACATGCGAGAGAGAGAGAGAGAGAAAGAGGTGGAGACTCGCCTTTTCGCAGCCGTGATGTTCGTCTTCGCGTTCTGCTGGTCGCTCAAGCACCGCGACCGCGCGCGACGCCGCGAGTCGCCGCGCGGCGGCGAAGACACGCTCCTCCAGACAGCGCCTCTCAGGAAGAACTCATGGACTCGCGTACTCGATGCAGAGCCGATCCGAGGATCGCCCCAATCGGCACGCTACAGGTGAGCGTCTCTCTCTCTCTCTCTTTCTCTCTCTCTCTCTCTCTCTCTTTCTCTCTCTCCCTCTCTCTCTCCCTCTCTCTCCCTCTATCTCTCTCTCTCCCCTCTCCCAAAAAAACGTACCAGATCTCTTCCTCTCTCGCCTTCCCCACTTCTCCATTGAATTGATTGCTTCGGGTGATTTTTTTTAAATGTGCTTGTGATTTGTGCATTTGTGTGACGCAGATTTTTCTGTAATCAAATTCATGCATTCTCCCAATGCCCTCTCTTTCAGAATGGACAGCCCATCTGTGTCGGAGCCGATTCCTCTTCTACACAAGAGAGAAAACTACATGCACGGCACGGGAGTCTAAAGTATTACACAATTTCATGTAATATGTAAATGTGAACATGTGTCACTCACTCACTTCACGTTCTCATCTCGCCTTTCACTTGCTGTATATATGTGCCTTGTTGTTTTGCTTATGTTATGTTATTCAATAAATGTTTATTGATTACAATGTTTAACGTCTTCAGTTCAGATCTCTGCTTTTCACACAATTAGATCATACAAAAAAAAAGGAAAAAAAGAGTTCCAATTTCTTTGTCGCTATTTATAATAATAATAATAATTTATTACAGTCAAGATAACTGCGCCACACAAAACTGACGTGTAGGTATAGTATGGAGTTGAAAGATAATATGAAATGTTATGGAAAATGTCTCGTAAAAGTTGGGAACTTGGCATTTGAAAGGAATCCGAAGTCTAGCATGACACCCGCCCCCCGGTGCCTGGAGGTGGCTGAGGAGGAGTGCGGGGAGGGAACCGCGTACGCAATAAGAGACATGCGTGTGAAGGACGGGGCACGTTTCGACAGTGGAGACTTCTCTCTTGCCTAAGTAACCAATCTACGAAGGCTGATAACACAGAACAGAATAATCAAGGAATATCTCGATGAAAATATAAAAAAGGATGTTGACTGATACTTATAACAGGTATAGGTGTGGTGTGTGATAAGTGGCAGCTTGTCTGGTGGCATGGATCAGTGGTGTAGGCGATTTGGATAGCGCTCGAGGGGGTTCAGTCATCGGTCGGCGGTCGCGTGGTTTCAGATAGTGTGGGTGCGTAGATCTCATCGGCTCATGTCGTGGAAACTCACCCGGCTGGCAGCAAGATCGACACACGACCATACAAATCAGATGGATAGTTTTAGTGTCTTATAGAGATCTATCTTCGAAATGCGACGACAGAAGAGGGAATGCTTGAGAGAAAAGATGCGAGGAAAGGCTTTCGTGAGCAAACTAATGTGTCGCGCGACTCGCAACGTGTAGTAATTGTGGAGAAGCGTTGAACGGGTCGCTTTGACTTGCAGCGAAAAAGACCCATGCCTGCCACGCGCGGGTTTGAGACGAAACAGTTGCGAGAATTTAGTGCTCACTTTGCCCCTGAACATCTTGTGCGCAAGAATGAGATCGGAGCGTGCGCGTCTCTCACACAGCGTGGTCAGATTGAGCGCCTTGAGTCGCAGTGAGTATTTATCGAATAAGGCGACGTGTACTCGTGTACTCGTGCTTTTGTAGCCATTTGTTTTTTTATCCATCAAGACGATATGAACAAATTATATGTTACACAGTATCCAGATTGCAATTGTGAAAAGATGTATCATTCTGTTCCCACAGTGTATTTAACATCTCACGCGACCGTTTGAAAATGCCATTGACAAATATGAAAGCGAAAAATTTGGCGACGACATATTGCTGTGCACAGATTTTCGTTTTTGATAACAGACGAGCCGTGGCAAATATTGCATGTTAAAGGAAAGTACCACTCTAAATTTCATGTCATGGATTCTTTTCGAATATGTAGTATGAACATGTCAAATTTCGGTGAATACAAAAATGTATTTCTCAATTTACAAAACTGAACTTCACAAAATATTATTAGTGAACAATGATCCAATGGACCTCAAACGCGTATTTTACCAGAAAACGAGTTGAGAGAAGTATCTTTTCACTTCTACATGGTTCAGAGAAACTGTGGACAAAAGAAATATTTAATAGATATCGAGATTATAAAATAACAAACGTGAAACCAATCGTCGAAAACGAAACGCGACCGACAACTTTTCGTAGTGTATGGAACTGCCCCCGGTCTGCGCGCACACTCCGCGAGTGTGCGCGCAGACCGGGGGCAGTTTCCATACACTACGAAATTTACGAACACCTTTTTTTTTTACATATTCTGTTCATTTTCAGCATACATTATATTTATGAAAAGAGATTGTATTTTCATATATTTTTACGTGCTAGTTGTAGTTTATTCACAAAATTTAGAGTGGTATGCTCCTTTAATGAGTTTCGGGTGTGAGGTGTGAGCCATCTCGATTGCTTATATATAAACATTCGGGTGGTAGCATTATGGAATAGTGTGGAAGATGGCTCGCGTCCTCCTGGCTGCTCTCGCGATAGCAGCCGCGTCTGCCACCGTTACCGTCGCGCCCTATGCCATCGGCACCATACCCTACGTGATACGGGTATGTCTAATCGGCACAGTGTAGATCCAATACTCTATTTTCTTTAAAAAGTACTTGCGTAAAAAGACTCAGTTTGTCTTGACCCAATTCAACAAAAGCGCATGCATAAAACGTTTACAAATACTAACACAAACCTGCGAAGACCAGACTGTTGACACTAACTAACATAGGAAATATAAGAATACAATTAAAGGAGATGGAGAGAGAGAGAGAGAGAGAGAGAGAGAGAGAGTGCAGGTTTGTGTTAGTATTTGTAAACGTTTTATGCATGCGCTTTTGTTGAATTGGGTCAAGACAAACTGAGTCTTTTTACGCAAGTACTTTTTAAAGAAAATATATGTGCTTTTGTTAAATTTCATAGAAATTTTTTATATGTAATATGTGCTGAATTATGACTATTCATCTGGATTTAATCAAAACCTAATCTATCTCCTTCTGTTCTCTCTCTCTCCATTTGTTCTCTCTCACTGTTCTTTCTCTCTTTCACTGCGCTCTCTCGCTCTTTCTCCATCTCTCTCTGTCCTTCTCTCCATCTTTATCTGCCCTTCTCTCTATATCTGCCATTCTCTCTCTACCTCTGCTCTTCTCGCACTTCTTCGTCTCATGTACCACACGTCACATCGTATTCACGGATCGCCGTTACGTTTCACAAAACGTTTTCACAGCATATTTTCTTATAACCAGTCGGTGTCGCGCCTACTGCGCTCTTCCTCCTGGTTATAGTTGGCGGGGTCAAAACAATGCAAACCCGGCGCGCATTTGACGCTGGCGGCGGCGGGGCGGACTACACGCAAAGTGCAAGTTGGGAAAAGTCGGTAACGGGAAGGACACGAAACACGCTGGCCTTTCGCCTAGTGCGAGCGCGGGATCGCGCATAACTTCTTTCACAGAAAATATACAAAGATGCCGTCGACCAGTGATTTGGCCTACGAAACGGTGCGAATCTAACTAACATGATTTGGACAAGTTCACATTGGTTATAACATGACTTTTGGATATCACTTCTTGAAAATTCTGGCGCGAGCCTTATCCTAAGCCAAAAGAGAGGGCGCTGCGCGCCCTCTCTAATAAAAAGCGATGGACCGAATATACACACTATACAGTGCGTACGTATCATTGCGCACCAACGTTTGTATTCAGTCAGTTCTCTCTCTCTCTCTCTCTCTCTCTCTCTCTCTCTCTCTCTCTCTGTGATACATATGAAAGTCCACTTTGTGTTGTTGCAGGAATATGTGCAGAAGATGATACCGTACACGGAGTACAGCACCCGCGTGGCTCCTTCGATGAAACGCCGCATGGAGATGCTACTCTTCTACCGACACAACGAACTGCCACAGTACACGCTGTTTGTCAATAGGGCACGTGGGTGACATGGAGTAGACACGCAATCAATCAAACAATCAATCAATTACTCAATACCGATACGGTACTAGAGCTAAGCGCTGGGAGGAACACAGTTCAGCCAGGGGGTCGAAGGTCGAAAGTCGATTTCCTCTCCATATTCACTCCGCGGACTAGGATGACTGCGTTCTCGATGAGCTTTTTCCCGCTTTGCTCAAGGGTACTGAGGGAAGATCGTTTCGACCCGAGCGCGCGATGCGAGAGTTCTGATGGGAAGTAGACACAATGGCAATGCTCGTGTTTTCAAGTATATAATTCTGTAGGAACTTGAGACACTTTGCAGACTCTTGGACGACCGGACAACATTTCCATAGCCTACTACACCCGCGACTGGCCCAACACTCCTGAGGCGAATGTCATTGATTTTGTCTTCAACCCCAATCGCTTCACTCCTAAACTGAGACGAGAGATAATCGAAGAAAATCCTTACTTTTTCGGAGGCGGCTATAACACTCAAGAATGTGAGTTGGTTTGCTATACACAGCACAGCTATTGTGGTTCCCACGTTTTGGCGGTAGGCAAGTGCAGAATCGTCATTCTTTTATTATGCACTGGCGCATACTAGATGAGTCCGAAGGGTGCTCTCTAGTCCATTGCGCGCTATCTAAACCGGTGGCCCGGTGTCATTTTTGAGAGAACTTTATGGAAATGACATGCAAAATTACTCCTTTGCTACCGTTCTCAGGATTTGAAATCAAATTGCGCTGAAATACAATTGGAAATAACTTCGTTCAAAGTTGATGAAATCGTACCAAATTTTTATGAGAGGTGTATCGATACCATAGCTAAGCCTAAGCCTAAGCCTATTGACCCGCTCTACAAACGTTTGATCTCAGAATGGAATTATCTTTTCTCGAAATACCGTAATTATAGAAATATTCATTGGTACTGGTGGAATGAGGTGTATTTACATAATTTTCTCATCGGTCTGCGTCATTTCTTTGGCGAAAGATAATTCGCCTACAGCGAAAACGGGGGACCCACTATAACGTTTGAAGTCTACAAAAAGAAATTTGAATACTTTTGACTACAATAGAGATATAGAGATGTTTATGGTTTTTAGTTCACGGAGAGGCTGCTGGGCAGAATAGTCCTACTGTTCCAAAAAGAACGGCCAAGCTCGACCGTCCATTGGCAAAAAGTTAGTTGATCTATAATTAGGTTTATCAAATTATTTATCTCAAGCGTTCCTGACCGGATCGAACTTTGCCACCGTGTTCAACAGTGGAACGAAAGTCGAGCAAGCGACGCTGCAGTTCGGGTTCCACTACAGAAAATGGACGAGTTTCATCAACGCACATCGCACCCACCTTGATGTAAGCTATTAACGCGTGTCATGATCTGAGTGTGTGACTTCCAGTGGATCGACTATTACTACTTCACGCTGACGAAGGGGAACAGGATTCATGTGCCGGCGTTCCCGACTCCGGCTCAAGTGAGCGCTTGCACGGCGCCCGCCTATGACACGGCCATCTACCTCGACGACGTGCTACGACGCTTCATGCACACCATGGACTTGGTCGTGGGAAACGTGTAAGGGACCTTTTCATACTCCGCCGCCGCCGCTAGCGGCGTAGTGCTAAATATATACAAATATCGATCGCCGCCGACGGCCGCTCACCATACTCGATCGTTCACCGCAAGCGGCGGCGAAGTATAAAGGACCCTAATGCGATCCTCATCAGTCTCAGCGCCATTCATTTGTTTCAGACCGTACACCACGGATTACGATCGCGAGGATGTGCCTCCGTACTACGCCAACATGGCTACGATGAAACAGCTCGACGCCTGCTTTCCCAACTTCCAGAGAAACTTGCTGGGTATGCTGGGAGTAGCGGTCAGCTCTTCGAAACTCCCTTCGATACTGACTTCGAAACGTTTCGAAGAAGCTGTTTCGAAGAGACTGACCGCACCTTTTACGACTAACACACAACTTCTGAACAACGCTGATTGCAGAATTTACGGGAACCGATGTACAGGCGGAAACATACGCCTACATTAACGGCACGATGCCTGCATTCTTTTTGGTGACCAGTTTGTTGAAGTTTTTTTTTCGCTATTGTGAACTTCAGGAATATAACAAACACACCGGATACATGGATTTCGTGAGACCATGGGCACGTCGTCGCCTGAATCTTCTTCGGTACTACGACTACTATAGACGTCCGCTCTGGCTGAGCTTCGTGGACGAGGTAGAAGGCTCATTTTGGCGTTTACCTGTTTACGCTCAAATTCGAGTTCCTAACACTAACATGATAGATTTGACCGCGTCATTTCGAGGCTCTGATGTTGGACGATTGGATTGGAGCTTCTGGTGGAAACATCAACCTCACAGCGGTCGGATACGTGTATCAGACAGTGTTTTCGAGTGATCGTCTCACTACGCCGCAACGGGAGCTCGTGATTAAAGCGAACGGATTTCTATTCGGACCACGATCCGATAATCCAGAATAGAATAGAAGAATAGTTTATTCATAAGTTGTTATGACACACACACAAATCGAACAATGAAGTAGTACAGCTACGGTTTGGAACTGTTCGTATTCGATTTGCGGGGTTTCACTTTCTCCAGACACTGTTGGCATTACAGCATATGCGGAGAGAGGAATCCAGTCACGTCTTCAGACATCCGTCTTCTTATCCGATATAGAGTATGCGGCTTTGATCCATCCTCGAACTCGTGAGCCTTATGGACCACCTTGCGTCTACCGTCGAACGTTCTCGAGCTTCTCGCGTCCATTTGCATACTTGCTCCCGGTCGATCCATTTGTCACTATCATGTAGCGAAATCCAAGAAATCCGTGAGTTACCGACTATGTGCACTCCCAACAGGCTTATTTGGCTCCTCCTTATCGTCTCACAGTGAACGGCTCCGGATATCGACCGATAACAGCAGCGTACTTCTCTTCCGCTCGCGGGTGCCGCCGTTGCCCTTCAATTCGCCTTCGCTTTGTACCTTCCTTTCCTCCAATTGAGATTCCGCGCTTCGCCGACTAGTTGCACTTCCACAGGCTTATTTGGCGTTGCCTTATCGTCTCACAGTGAACGGCTTCAATTTGAGAATTAGTCGATACTCCACGAAACCTCATATCCAAGCGGCGGCGGCGGTGACTTTCATTGTCGTCGGGTGGTCATTCGAGGGAGCGCGGGAAGGGGCAACCGCTCGCGGGGACGGGAAAATGAGAAGTGGAAGGTGCAACAAGCCAGAATGTTCGTGTGCAAATCGCAGTAGTTTAACTTAACCACTTTACATTGCAGTAGAGACGGAAATGGAAAACGCTTGGTGGCACCGTGCTGTTCGCGCTTCGGTGACGCATGATATCGAAAAGAGTGAGTGGACGCATGGGGGGACAGTGAGAAAAGGTGATTCAGCGTTCTTCGCGGACAGCGATTTTCCGTCAAAAGTGAACACGCTGTCGCATGAGGACACGGAAAATGTGAAATTCACGTTCAACTACCCGGCGAGAGCTGCTATGAGCGCTAGTCGCGTCGCCGCACCGAAGATCACACCAAAGAATGGCCACTGGGACAGCTACGATGTACGTTCTCCAAAAGGCAAACGATGATACCGTATACGGAGTACAGCACCGTATACGGAGTACATGGCGATGCTACCCATCTTCATTTGCATGTGGTTCACATGTACACGCTTCTTTCAGCTGCTCGCATACCTGAACTACGTTATGAATGATGTCATCAAGGCCACGGGTGTCACGCTGCCCAACCTCGACCAAGTGAGGCAGTGTGAGCGCGCCAATCCCGCTCTTGCTCCGCGAATTCGAGACCACGTCGCATATCTCGTTGACCGGTGAGTTTCTGGAACGCGAAATGTATCACAATATTGTTTGAAGGTTCATCTTTACATGTTGGCGCATGATCGAAGAAAACTACCAAGACTACGAAGTGACTGTGCAAGACAGTCCACTGAGAGGCGTCAATCCAGCGGATATCCAAACAATCAACAGCTGCTTCCCGGAGTTCTCTACTAGCTATCGCAGTGAGTTGCTTTTCGAATCTGTGTTGCGCTTGAGTTCCTTATAGAAAAAAAAACTGTTTCAGCCTTCTTCAACGTTGACTTCCCGGGGCCTCGTCCAACTTAGTCGGCGCACATTCGTGTTACTTGATAAACATTCGCATTCACATTTGGGAAACGTTCTATGATATATACATACATACAAAGCATAATCGTGACAAACCATGCCTTAATCATAGATAACTAATAAGTTAATTTAACAATGCCAATTTTACGCATTCGTAGGGAATATTTGCAGTTCTCTGAAACAAGTCGAATAATATATATTCGGAACATATTTTCTATAGAAGAAAGCTCACTTTTGTAGAGTTTTCTTGTCGACACAGTTGCCAATAAACGTATCCTAGTCGTTTGAATGCTGTTTTCATTGTTTACATTTAGTTTAGACAGTTGTTTACTTCTCGAATTATCAATATTGTGAGTATTCAACACGACGATTAAAAGTGTGGTTCACGTGAGACGCCCTTCAGAAGTAGATTTCCAACACTAGGTTCATGGTCAGGTCCTGAACTAAACAACAAGTTTTCCTTTTCCCATGTGCACAACTCCACTCCTGCCAGAAATTAGTTAGATTCTCACATTGTGTGTCGTCCATCTGTCCAACTTCGCTTTTCGGGAAACTGAAATTCTTAAATGCAACAAGCAACCGAAGCACGAGCACTTTCACGAATAATTGTTAGTTCGTTAATGAACAGTTTCCTTATGTACAAAAAAATAGGCAATAGGCGTTACACAGACATGTACTTTTGAAGCTTATCTAATTTGCGTTCTTTGACGCTCTCGTTCACAAACCGGAACTTCAAAGCGAACACTACCATTATTCCCGCAAGAGTTGAACGTACTTGTTTTATTGATGCCAAATCTCATTATCAATCTTCAAGTGAAATCATGAGCATTCTGCTTCAAAGTAGCTGCACATTATACAACTGTTTGCTTACAGTTTACACGTTGTCGCCTTTTCCAATTATTTGCAATGATACAGTAGATTTCATTTGCAGAATTGTTAGTGATGCGAGAAAACTTTATCGCAGGAGCGCTTGTGTTTGTGGTAAGTTTACAATCATTAGTGTTATGGTTAATTGATTTCGTTTAGGTATCATTCTCGGGTCTTATAGTCAACATCATTTTGCTAAACCTCATACGATTTGCTAAAACGTTGAAGAACTCTTTCGGAACACTCATCATCAGTCAGGTAAGCAACGAAAAATATCACAAAGTTGTTACCAAAAGTCTATCACGGTAGATATAGGGTATCCCCCATTTTCACGGTTCGCATTTATCTCGGTCGACCTAGACACGAACCAGACATTGAGAAAATGACGTCGAAAAGAGGCACTTTTTGATGTTTTTGAGCTCAAATGAGCACTTTCCAGAAGAAAATCACAAATATCGCGCCGACAATCTGTTGGTATTTTTAGGTGGAGTTTGAACAAAGATTTTAGAGAAACACTAAATCACCTATTGAGGCTATGCATTTTGGAGTTTTTTTTTAGGATTTATAAATTTTGGAATAGCGACAACAAAAGCGAGCCGACAATCTTTTGGGAACAGCCTCAGTATTCCTCTGTCCAAAGAACAAAAAATAGAAAATGTCTGAACGGAGTTATTAGCTCCGAAAGATGCTCCGATCTGCTTCATTCGACTTGCAAATGAACCTCATCCCTCATTTCCCTAAAATCAGACCGCAAAGCGCGCGAATTGCGCGGTCGAATGATCCCGCGCGGACCGATAGTGCGACCAAATGCGATGAAGTTCTGTCTGGAAAACATGCGGCGAATGAACAAGCGTACCGTGAACGAAGGGCATACCCTATATCACTTTTTTTGCAGATAATCGCGAACACAATATTCCTTGGCGAATTCGCAACCTACTTTTCTCTGACCGTGATTTTGTAAGTGTTACTATGTTACTCGAGAATTGCCGATTACATAATACATGTACTTAGTGACCTCGAATCTCTGAAAGCGCTACCATATTCGGGGTATGCCGGCTCAATCTCACTGATGTAAGGTCATGTTTACAAAAAAGAAGTACATTCAATTTTCAGGTGCTACGATACCGTTATCTATTCACACTTTGTCATTTCCATCAATCGTTTTCTCGCGGTGTTTACTCCAATGTTTTACATGAAGGTTGTTCGCATTGAACCTCTGTCTAATTCTCTCTCTCTCTCTCTCTCTCTCTCTCTCTCTCTCCCTACAGTACCCTTTCTTTCAGTATTTCACGCAACGCATCGCCAAGTGCATGTGTCTGATTGCATGGACAGTTGCATTCGCTGGTGGAGGATACTTCTATTTGTATTGTACGTTGGGAGAGAGAGGGGGGAGAAGAGAAAAAGAGAGAGGGAGAGAGAGAGAAATTCTTCCAGCCCAATGCTATCTGGCCTACTCGGATCTCTTCTTCTCCTACCTCTTCACGTCAGAGGAGGAACGTTGTCAGAAGATCGCATACGATTACAACTTGTGCAAGTAAGAAGATCTCTTCTTCTCTTCATCCTCTCTCCCCCCTCTCTCCCTCTTTCTCTATCTCTGACTCTCTCTCTCTTCAGAGCCCTGTTCTTCCTCGCTCTTATTGCCGGCTTGGATGCGTGTACATTCCTGAAAATCTACGTTGTGAACAGACTGGTGAGAAATAGAAGAAATCATGTTCAAACATACATATGTAATATGTTCTCAAGTTCTCATCCCAGATATTCCCTTTTTCACTCACAAACCTTCCCGGCAAATGCACCAATGACTTTTCACATATCAGTCAGTATCATTACATATTCACTGTTTCAAGTACTGTTACGTATACATGTTGAACAATTTATCGTAGAGAGCATCACAACTGACTGTGTGAGAGAAATCCGCTATCATATTCCGTACGGATCGGATCTGATTGGAGTGAGGATCCTCGGGGGCCAGGCGACAGGCTACAGCGTAGCATCTCCTACAGGAGATGCTACGCTGTAGCATCTCCTACACACACCATTAGATCAATGGCCACAGTCACACAGATAATTATCTGATAGATTCATCTTACACATTGATTAATTAACAAATTACACGTTACGCGTGTACATCACATGTGAACTGTGCAACGTGAACGTATTTAGTAAGTGTGCGCTTTTCTAAACGCTTTTCAGTCATGGTATGAGCAATTTTTGAACTGCGCAGTCATGGTATGAGCAATTTTTGAACTTTT
>CAWZYM010000493.1:0-20000 GCA_963966185.1 Rhabditoides inermis | reverse complement strand
GTGTTATGGTTAATTGACTTGTGTTTCGTTTAGGTATCATTCTCGGGTCTTATAGTCAACATCATTTTGCTAAACCTCATACGATTTGCTAAAACGTTGAAGAACTCTTTCGGAACACTCATCATCAGTCAGGTAAGCAACGAAAAATATCACAAAGTTGTTACCAAAAGTCTATCACGCTAGATATAAAGTATCCCCCATTTTCACGGTTCGCATTTATCTCGGTCGACCTAGACACGAACCAGACATTGAGAAAATGACGTCGAAAAGAGGCACCTTTTTGCTGTTTTTGAGCTCAAATGAGCACTTCCCAGAAGAAAATCACAAATATCGCGCCGACGATCTGTTGGTATTTTTAGGTGGAGTTTGAACAAAGATTTTAGAGAAACACTAAACCACCTATTGAGGCTCTGCATTTTGGAGGTTTTTCAGGATTTATAAATTTTGGAATAGCGACAACAAAAGCGAGCCGACAGTCTTTTGGGAACAGTCTCAGTATTCCTCTGACCAAAGAACAAAAAATAGAAAATGTCTGAACGGAGTTATTAGCTCCGAAAGATGCTCCGATCTGCTTCATTCGACTTGCAAATGACCCTCATCCCTCATTTCCCTAGAATCAGACCGCAAAGCGCACGAATTGCGCGGTCGAATGATCCCGCGCGGACCGATAGTGCGACCAAATGCGATGAAGTTCTGTCTGGAAAACGGCGAATGAACAAGCGTACCGTGAACGGGGGGAATACCCTATATCACTTTTTTTTTGCAGATAATCGCGAACACAATATTCCTTGGCGAATTTGCAACCTACTTTTCTCTGACCGTGATTTTGTAAGTGTTACTATGTTACTCGAGAATTGCCGATTACATAATACATGTACTTAGTGACCTCGAATCTCTGAAAGCGCTACCATATTCGGGGTATGCCGGCTCAATCTCACTGATGTAAGTTCATGTTTACAAAAAAGAGGTACATTCAATTTTTAGGTGCTACGATACCGTTATCTATTCACACTTTGTCATTTCCATCAATCGTTTTCTCGCGGTGTTTACTCCAATGTTTTACATGAAGGTTGTTCGCATTGAACCTCTGTCTAATTCTCTCTCTCCCTACAGTACCCTTTCTTTCAGTATTTCACGCAACGCATCGCCAAGTGCATGTGTCTGATTGCATGGACTGTTGCATTCGCTGGTGGAGGATACTTCTATTTGTATTGTACGTTGGGAGAGAGAGGGGGGAGAAGAGAAAAAGAGAGAGAGAGGGAGAGAGAGAGAGATTCTTCCAGCCCAATGCTATCTGGCCTACTCGGATCTCTTCTTCTCCTACCTCTTCACGTCAGAGGAGGAACGTTGTCAGAAGATCGCATACGATTACAACTTGTGCAAGTAAGAAGATCTCTTCTTCTCTTCATCCTCTCTCCCCCCTTCTCTCCCTCTCTCTCTCTCTCTCTATCTCTGACTCTCTCTCTCTCTCTCTCTCTCTCTCTCTTCAGAGCCCTGTTCTTCCTTGCTCTTATTGCCGGCTTGGATGCGTGTACATTCCTGAAAATCTACGTTGTGAACAGACTGGTAAGAAATAGAAGAAATCATATTCAAACATACATATGTAATATGTTCTCAAGTTCTCATCCCAGATATTCCCTTTTTCACTCACAAACCTTCCCGGCAAATGCACCAATGACTTTTCACATATCAGTCAGTATCATTACATATTCACTGTTTCAAGTACTGTTACGTATACATGTTGAACAATTTATCGTAGAGAGCATCACAACTGACTGTGTTAGAGAAACCCGCTATCATATTCAGTACGGATCGGATCTGATTGGAGTGAGGGTCCTCGGGGGCCAGGCGACAGGCTACAGCGTAGCATCTCCTACACGCACCATTAGATCATTGGCCACAGTCGTGCACAGATACTAATTGTCTTTATCTGATAGAGTTCTCTTACACATCAATTAACAAATTACACGTTACACGTTCATCAATATCACATTCACATGTGAACTGTGAAGCGTGAACTACTTTGTAAGATCTTTCTCAAAACTCAGTCATGGGTTGAGCAATTTTTGAACAGTTCAATGATAATTGCAGATGATTTTTTTTGCAGCGCAAGCAGAAGCACTTTGGAAACATGGCCGAATCATCGAGACGACTCGAGATCAACTTCGTGAAACAAGTACGTATTTGTGAAACAGTTACGCTCTCTTCCCACGGTCACTGAAACAGATATAGTAGTATAAAGAGAGAGAGAGAGAGAGAGAGAGAGAGAGAGAGAAAGAGAGAGCGCGCCAGGTCCACATCGCGTGTCCGCCATTCTCGTCGTGCGCGGCGGCTGGGCGCCTGGCCAAGTCCAAGAGCGCAATCGCAGACTCCGACAATACACCCCATCAATTCAGACGCTGGTGCAAGCCGTGTTCTTCTTCGGTGAGATCTTCTTCTACTTTGGTCTCTCGGAGCTGGTGGAGGCCCGTCTCGCCAAATTCGCCTGCACCACCATCGCTTGGACCGCGCTCGCCGGAGTTGACGCGTGAGTCATACTTATAGAACCTATGTAATAGGTAACCTATTTATGTAGCTAACTTAAGCTAAACTTATGTAATAGAACAAGTTGCGTTTTCCAGAATCGTGACGTTCTACTACAACAAGGAGCTGCGGCACATCATAGTGCGACGCGCGACGGTGGCGTTTGGGAGCAACCAGAGTGGGAGTGGACTCGGCAGGGTGGAGGGAGTGGAGACACGCCCGGTCGGGAACTAGAAGAGAAGCCGACATCTATTCACTATTCGTGCCACATGATATATCCAGTCTGTAAGTACGTGCGTAGATGTGTTATTGCACTGAACAATTATGATTATGATAGTGAAACTGCCCCGGGAACTAGAGTGAAAGCCGTCATCACCTCTCCTCACTAAATAGTCGAGGTCAGGCACAATCAAGCCGCTTTATAGTATAAAAAACCAGCAGTGGTGTTTGTTTCGATTCAATTGTGATTGTGGTCATTGTGATAGTGAAAATATTGCGTTATGTTATTATAACATTTTAAATAATCACGTTGATTATAAATTTTTTGAAGAAAGTAAGCCAATGTGGGAATGGCATGAAGAGTAGCTACGACACTGACCTGTTCTACCATCTGTTGTTTTGCACAAGTATTTTCCCTCTATTTTCCCAGGTACATTCAAGTTGCTATTCCCAACGTCAATTCGCTCACATGCATTTATGACAGAAGAGCAAAGTTGTCTGAAAGTTGTCTAGGTGATAACCTTAACAGTAATGTTTATTTTTGAATCAATCGACAATCGCGTGAATAGTTCAAGTCGCAAAAATGCATAGTTCAAAGTCACTCGATCACTCGAGGGTAAACAGTGCGCGTGCGTCATTCACAATGCATTGACATAAGAGCCTCGTTTCTTTGGGGATAATTAGTGGTGATCATGTGTGTAAGTTCGAAGCATTAGTGATCCTTGTCAATACGTCAAAAGCGAAACTTCAATTGCAAGAGTATGACGTAATTAATGTTTAGCTTTTTTTAGCCGAGTACAAATTATGCGTGATGATTCCATTGATTTATCTTTTAGCAAGCAAATAACACAATAGTCCGCAAACTATCTGAAAAGTATTTATATATTCAACGTGAAAACCGTCGCATACTGTATCTGTGATCTATGATTTCACGGTTCTTTGATATAAGATATAACACCAGATTTTCACAATCAAAATCACAGCTGTTCAAAACAACAACACTGCTATGATTCCTTTACAGTATGCACTACACAGAGCGATAGTGGTCGATAACTAATTCCCGGGTCGACGCTTACTCCCGGGCGCACGTGCGTTTTGTTGGCTCGCCCATTTCATGCGCGTCGCATTATCATACGCCGCAGCTCCTTGTTGTAGTAGAACGTCACGATTCTGAAAGTGTGATCAGTCTCTCCTTTTCTAAACGCCTTCAAAACGACACTCTGTTAGGTAGTGTTGAAAGACGGAACTGTTTTTCCCCAAAGATCAAAATAAATATAGTTACGTACGCGTCAACTCCGGCCAACGCGGTCCAAGCGAGGGTCGAGCAGGCAAATTTTGCAAGACGGGCATCCACCACATCAGATATGCCAAAGTAGAGGAAGATCTCACCGAAGAAAAACACGGCTTGCACGAGGGTCTTCAATGAGAGGAGTTAGTGTGTGCATGGCTTCCCCTTTCTCTCTATTCTGAAGCAGAGGTAACTTCGAAACCTGTCTCGTAACTGAGCGAGACTTCAAAACACTTGACTCGACTTTCGAAAAGGCTGTGTTGAAGAGACTCGCCGTATTCTGAGAAAATGAAAGTAAGTGAAATAGACGCACCTGTTTCACGAATTTTATCTCCAGTCGTCTCGACGCTTCTGACATGTTCACAAAGTGCTTCTGCTTGCACTACAATGAATAAAATATAAAATATGCACTACAATAATAAATAAGTTTTTTTGTAGTTCACATTTCACACGTCGCGTACGTGACTACTGTACTTATTACATACGACAGTGTGATTTATGATATCAAATGTAGGGAGTTAATTGGATAACGATATATAGAATCGAAGGTTGTGGTTGAGAAAGGGATTCACTGGGTAGAAATATGTTCACGATATTTCACTTACCAGTCTGTTCACAACGTAGATCTTCAGAAAGGTACACGCATCCAGGCCGGCAATGAGAGCGAGGAAGAACAGGGCTCTGAAAAGAGAAAGGTAAAGAAAGAGAGAGAGAGAGAGAGAGAGAGAGAAAGAGAGAGAGAGAGAGGGAGAGGAACAGATCGCCTTACTTGCACAAGTTGTATTCGTATGCGATCTTCTGACAACGTTCCTCCTCTGACGTGAAGAGGTAGGAGAAAAAGAGATTTGAGTAGGCCAGGTAGCATTGGGCTGGAATCTCTCTCTCTCTCTCCCTCTCTCTCTCCCTCTCTACATATCTCTCTATCTCTCTCTCTCTCCCTCTCCCCTCTCGCTCTCTTTCTCTCTCTCTCTCTCTCCCAACTCACAATACAGATAGAAGTATCCTCCACCAGCGAATGCAACAGTCCATGCAATCAGACACATGCATTTGGCGATGCGTTGCGTGAAATACTGGAAGAAAGGGTATTGTAGGGGGGAAGGGGAAGAGAGAGATAGGAAAAAAAAGAAAGATGTACAATAAGTATAAAATCAACCTTTTTGTAAATCATAGGTGTGAACACAGCGAGAAATCGATTGATGGAGATGGCGAAATGGGAGTACACAACCACGTCGTAACACCTGAAAAAATGTTGGTGTGAGTTCATTTAAAAATTTGCGTCTTACATAAGTGTGATTGAGCCGGCATACCCCGAATACGGCAAAGCTTTCAGAGATTCGAGGTCACTGTATATACCAAAATACATTATGTATTTTGGTCGTGCCCAGTGAAACTCACAAAATCACTAACAGCGAAAAGTAGGTTGAAAATCCGCCAAGAAATATCGTGTTCGCGATTATCTACACATTTCGAATGCGATTATAACAATGTATTATTTACCTGGCTAGTGATAAGTTTTCCGAAAGAGTTCTTCATTGTTTTAGCGAATCGTATTAGGTTCAGTAGAACGATGTTGATTAAGAGACCCGAGAATGATATCTAAACACACGTCAATCAGAGATTCATGAAAAAAATGACTGATTTGAAACACACCGTAAACACTAGCGCCCCAGCAATGTAGTTCTCTGACATTGCGAAGTCTTTTATATTGTTCTTTCTGTAATATTTTTAATAAAAAAGTGCGACAACAAACAAATAACAAACTAAACTGTATGTAATAGATTGTACAGTCAAACAGGAGCACACTTGAAATTTTATTGTTAAAAAAGTACTGCGGGTAATTGTGTCCAGCCAGAATTAGAGCGACATGATCGAACTGTTTTAAAATTTGTGTGCCGTAACCAGATACTCAAAGGAAAAAATGAAAAAAATATACTGATCGAAAATGACTCGGAGGACTGCTGTGTGCTGTGATGTGAAAACATGTGAGCGAGATTTTTTTTTTCAACCTACTCGAAACAAAACAATGAATTAAAAAAAAAACTTCTTGACAGCTCTGTTATCAGATAATAAAAAATGACAAACAAAAACATGGCACATGTGAACATCTGAGCGGGTGGAGTGAGTGAGTGGAAAGCTCACATGGCTTCACGGCCCGGATAGTTGCACAGCGCGTCTCACAGAGAGAGAGAGAGAGAGAGAGAGAGAGAGAGAGAGAGAGAGAGAGAGAGAGCGGCCGGCGCGCAGGCTGCCCCGCGAGTGAATGGGCGCGTAGCGATTTCAAGAGAGAAATTATCGCGCTCAACCGCTTGCTGGCAATTTTGCAAAGAGCAGAACTATCCGGACCGCTTTTGAATAGCAAAAGTATTACTCAGACATCCATGTGTAATTGGCTCTCTTGTGTGGAAGAATAGTCGTCTCCAACATGGCTGGACTGCCTGTATCGAGAGAGAGAGAGAGAGAGAGAGAGAGAGAGAGAGAGAGAGAGGAGAGTGAGAGTGAGAGTGAGAGTGAGAGTGAGAGTGAGAGTGAGAGAGAGAGGAGGGGAGGGAGAGAGGGAGAAGGGGGAGAGGAAGAGAGAAAGAGAGGTGGAGAAGAGACCAAGTTTCAATAAAGTTGCGGTCAATCTCTTCGGAAGCAATTCCGAAGTGTTTAGAAGGGATAGCAAGGCATTCCGAAGGCAATTCGGGAGTGTTCTGAAGGCGATTCGAAAGGCAATTCAGAAGTGTTTCGGGGGCATTCGGGAGTGTTTCGAAGAGACTGACCGCAACTTAACAATGTAGAGCGCAGAACACACATGTAAAAAAATGAACAAAAAACTCATACCGTAACGACTTCACCAGTGTGTACCGCTTTCTTGAGCCATTTTCCATCCATGCGAATATACTGGAAATAATCATTCTTAAGGGTCTTCTTAGATGCACTTTTACCCTGAACTATCGTTCGGGGTGGTCCAAAGAAGGTCCAAACAAGCCCCGAACAGCCTCGTTTTCAATGGGAAACTTTTGGCCCAAACACTTTCTATTGAGGGCAAACTTTGCCCGAACACGTCCGAACATCGCTCGGCAGCCCCAAACAACCCCGAAAGATCAGCCCAAAACAATGAAATGAGAGAGAATCGCTTGGAGCTCGCTGGGTCCCGAAACGAGTGACCTTTCATGTGATGATAGAGTATGATAGCATGACATCATGCCAGTCTGCGCGACCGCTCGGTCGAAACAGCTGATTGACAGCAATGAGAAAACGTGTAGAAAGTGGTCTCTGGTTTTGATTGTTTCGTCATTGCTTCATTAACTTGTGACCGTGTTTCGAGTTAAATGTGCTCTGATAGTGTTTCTTTTTCTGATATGTAATCATCAGCCCCTTGATTCAGAAACACACAATCAAGTGATTGAATTCAAAAATCACTTTCGAAATAGAGGAAACTGGAGCCTCAAGGCATATCACACTAATCGCGGGCAAAAATAGGGAGTACCATTCACAAAAAAGTCAATGACAAATCTCCAAACACAGTGATATTATCAACAAGAACTTCACAAACATCCGTTTTCTCATCACAGTCGATCAGCTGTTTCGACCGAGCGGTCGCGCAGGCTGGCATGATGTCATGCTATCATACTCTATCATCACATGAAAGGTCACTCGTTTCGGGACCCAGCGAGCTCCAAGCGATTCTCTCTCATTTCATTGTTTTGGGCTGATCTTTCGGGGTTGTTTGGGGCTGCCGAGCGATGTTCGGACGTGTTCGGGCAAAGTTTGCCCTCAATAGAAAGTGTTTGGGCCAAAAGTTTCCCATTGAAAACGAGGCTGTTCGGGGCTTGTTTGGACCTTCTTTGGACCACCCCGAACGATAGTTCAGGGTAAAAGTGCATCTAAGAAGGCCCTTAATTCTCCCAGCACGTGAGCAAGCGTCTCAATATTCCTCTCATTGCACACAGAGCAATGAGAGGAATATATATCGAAATTGTTTCCGATCTTCGAATATTTTATTTTTAGTTATTCAGTATTCTCTTCTCAATGTTGCAGTCGTCTAGCGCACACGTGATTCTCCGTTTGAGAATATGTTTCATCTTTATATCAGTTATCGATTTGTTGCTGATTGGGATTGCTCGCATTTCAACCACCAGCCTACCATTCACACATTTCACATCGAAAACGTGCATTGTCTTATTGAAGTGTCGCACCGCCTCTCGGCAGTTGCGCATCACATTTGTTCGGCTACCGTATGACCCGATACGGTATCATTCAAATAACGTGCACACATTTCTTTCTTATCGAGTGTGATTGCATGTTGCACTCCAATCCAAGTCACTGAAATGCATTCCAGAAGATTCCAGTAGTGCAAAACAACAACACCAAAACGAATTTGTACAATACAAATACAACACCAGAACGAATTGGTAAAGTCTTTATTGGCACGTGTGTAAACGTTTCAAGGGTTGTACTCGATGGGGAGGTTCTTGCGGCGGACCATTCCGTCACCCTGGAACCACTCGCGGCGGAAGGTCTTGGCGGCGCCGTCGGGGGTGTTGGTCCACTCGATGGTGATGCGGTCGTTGTTGGTGTCCTCCTCTCCGAACTTGAACGCGTCGCAAGAGACGGCCATCAGCACGGCCTCCTTGGGGTCGAGCACTCCGCACGGCGGGTCGACACCGAGGCGCTTCATGTTGGTGGTCTTGATGGCCCATCCAATGCGGCGACCTCCAGTGTTGGTGATCTGGAAAAGACCAATCATTTAATGATCGATCGACATCCGATCGATATCCACGCACCTTGATGTGGTAGGTGTGCTTGTCATCGTAGGGGGCGTTGAAGACGATCTTGGTACCCGGCTGGGTGTTGATATCTCCGGGAGCGACGGACTGAGCCATGGCGAATGGATGCCGGCAGCCCGGCGCGCCCGCCTTTTATACGCACCTCCAGACATGCAAAACGGCGAGATCGCGAGGAATGACTAATTTTTATCAGGCTAATGGAAATGCAAGTAGGGACGAGTTTGACTTGCTAAACGATATGCTAATTAAACGGGAATTCCCTGTGCGACGTGCGACTCGGAACACAAATCGGAGAGAGAGAGAGAGAGAGACAGACAGACAGACAGAGAGAGAGCAGAGAGAGAGAGAGAAAGAGAGAAAGAGCAGAGAGAGAGAGAGAGAAAGAGAGAGAGGAAAGAGAAAGAGAAAGAGAGGGTACGGCTGTGCGTCTTTTTTCAGGATGCCTGAAATGGTTATGTTTAGGTATTTTTAGGCTTTATGGGGTTTATCAAAAAAGAGAAATTGCCCTTTATTTGCAAAAAAAACTAGACGAATAGGAAATCACACCATCACACCACCACACCACTACACCATCACACCATCATACCACTAACACAACCCACACCTCCACTCCTGTGCACCACCACACCACCCACACCACATATAGGAAATCACACCATCACACTATCAACATAATCAGTCGTAGAGAATAGTGTGGTTGTGTTAAGTTGTGGTGGTGTGGTGGTGGGGTGGTGTGATGGTGGGGTGGTGTGGTGGTGGGGTGGTGTGGTGGTGGGGTGGTGTGATGGTGTGAACTCCATATTGCCAAAAAAATACCTCATTCTTTCGTGAAATTGGTAGTGACAACTGTCGTACGCTAGTCATGAATGTTTCAACCGCAAAAAAAATGGCGACAGCAATGTAATAACGGAAATCATATAGCTTGCACCAGAGCGTTATTTTTCGATCTACCTCACTTGCAGTTCGAAATATGGTGCCACAACCGTCTGTCTCTCTTGTTTTGCGCGCTATTGCCGAGAGCTGACTCTCCATCTTCCTCTGATCTACCCCACCGCGCGCAACTTACTGCGAGCACAGAAATATACCACATTGAGCATTCAGCTTCTACTAGTGTTTATGTTTGTTGGTGCGAGGGCGGAGTGATGGTGGCAGTGTTGTTTATTTTGAGTCGATCGTGAAGGGGGAATAAACACTGTGGCCAGGTGAGCACAGGTGAGCGCAGGTCAGTGTCCTTATCATTCACACAAAATGTTGTGGCTGTTATTTATTCCACTCGTGCACTCACAGGTTACGGAAAAGTCAGTGGAGTCGGACAAAGGTGAGAGATGGAGAGAAAGAGAGAGAGAGAGAGAGAGAGAGAGAGTTTTCAAAATCGTTGCAGTATTCTTCAATGAAACCTACCAGTCGGAAGCAAACGCGTTTCTCAGCAAGATCATGAACGGATACGATTCACTGGTGAGTTGATAGAGAGAGAGAAACGGAGAGAGAGAGAGAGAGAGAGAGAGGGAGGGAGGGAGGGAGGGAGGGAGGTCCGCAGGTGGAGCCGTCGACCCCTCTGGACGTGCGTGTACAGTTGACCCTCGACCACCTTGCCATCTCCCCCAGTGACCCACACCACATGAAGTTCGCAGGAACACTGCACTACGTGAGTTGAGAGAATACAATGGCAATGAGAAAAAAAACACAATGTCATGATTCTCTTTCGAAAAGTGAGTGAAGAGAGGTGGTTTGTTTTGATCTGAACCTGCTATTTCAAACGATGGACGTGCGTGTGCACTGAAAAATGGTAAAACTAAAACAAAGTGGGCTACTTTTCCGCAATTCCACTGTTGAAACGTGGAACCCCATGCCTGTCTATTATTCTAGTCTCTTTTTTGCGTGAAATACACGTATTGATTGTCACTCTCGCTCGTTTGCAGTGGTGGAACGACGCGCGTCTCGGATGGAATCCGTCCGACTACGGTGGAAGGCGTGACGTCATAGTGCCCGTGGGAACCACCATATGGACGCCCCAGCTGCTACAGTATTCCATGTGAGCTGCTCTCTCTCTCTCTCTCTCTCTCTCTCTCTCTCTCTCTCTTTCTCTCTCTCTCTCTCTCTCTCTCTCTCTCAACTCTCTTCCAGGGGCACTCACACCCGATCGGCAATGTCTTCCTACGCCTCCTATGGACACAACAGACGCATCTGGCTACATGTCGAGGACAAGTATCATAGACAGGTAAGAGAGAGAGAGAGAGAGAGAGAGGGGAGAGAGAGAGAGATATCACAGCCGGCCCGCGTGGCGATGTCTCACCGCGTCGACTCTCGCTTTCTCTGCCAGCCGAGTGGCTCTTTCCCCACCGAGACGATCACATGCACATTTCAAGTGAGTTGACCGCCTCATTCTTTCCGAAAACAGTGTCTCTTACTCTAAAAACAGTTGATAGACTAGATTCTTTTCTCTGAAAACAGTGGATTGTGGTGATAAAACAAGAAAAGTGATAGAAAGTGTTTAAAGGGAGTGTACACTCTGAATTTCGAAGTTGAGTTAGCACCGGGATGTGAAAATATGTTGGAAATGATGTATTTTGTCAATGCAACTATGTGTCGGAGATACATATAAGTCGATGAAAAATTCTGTTGAACATTGAAAATTGGCATCAATTGGCACCAATTTCAGCATTTTTATACATTTTGCGCTAAATTTTCACCAACTTGCAGACATTTTCAGCCAATAGTTGTAATGACAAAACTGAGTCATTTCCAACATATTTTCACATCCCGATGCTAATTGAACTTCGGCATTCGGAGTGTACACTCCCTTTAAAAATTTTTTGCCTGCTCATGGCGGTCACCTGAAAGAAATTGAAATTGTGAATTTCAGCTCCTCTCCCGTCTCGCCCTCAATCACGTGCGCCTCAACATTCTCGTAAGCCACATTTTCTCTTATTCCGATGAGTCATATGGATCTGATGAGTCATACGGTTCTGATGAGGTACTACGGATCCGATGAGTCATACTCGTGCTTCCAGAACACGCAAGTGATCCTGAAGCGCGCCTCGGATTCTGACGACGACGACGATGATGAGGTGACGGCCGGTGGGTGGAAGGTATGTATCGAAACATCGAAACACAAATCTTATTCAGAATCACAAACACGATCGTGATTGTTACCGTGTAACGTGTTTCGTGTCATAGTGATCTGGGTTCTTCAAAAAGAAGGAAACTGGCATTGTGGATACTGGAAATACTGTACGGATGCATGTCAATGCAAAAAAAAAAAAACTAACGGAACTGTAGACGGATAAACGAAACAATACTTCAGGTCTCGGGCGAGCTCGGTGCGACGAACAGAATTCGAGTGTTCAACGGAACGGACATCATTGATATGCAACCGAGTGGCGTTGCGCAGGCAGCATACAGGTAGAGAGAGGAAGAGGGAGAGAGAGAGAGAGAGAGAGAGAGAGAGAGAGAGAGAGGAAGAGAGAGAGAGAGGGGGGGGGAGAGGGAGAGAGAGGGAGAGAGAGGGGGGAGAAAGTTGCAGGTCGGCGTTCGAGGTGAAGGTGGTGTTGGTGCGTGACGACTGGGGAGTGGCGATCGTGAGTATTCTGCCACTCGCCGTGGCTGCGTCGCTGGTGGTAGCCAGGTCAGTCAGTCACCACTTCTCTCTTTCCTCCCGAAACTACCCCCGTTTTCCACCCGACGCTTCCCCCGTTTTCCACCCGACGCTTCCCCCGTTTTCCACACGACTTTTCCCCCGTTTTCCACCCGACACTTCCCCCGTTTTCCACGCGACACATCCCCCGTTTTCCACGCGACACGTCCCCCGTTTTTCACGCGACACTTCCCCCGTTTTCCACCCGACACTTCCCCCGTTTTCCACCCGACACTTCCCCCGTTTTCCACCCGACACTTCCCCCGTTTTCCACACGACACTTCCCCCGTTTTCCTCCCGACACTTCCCCCGTTTTCCACACGACACTTCCCTCGTTTTCCACCCGACACTTCCCCCGTTTTCCACCCGACACTTCCCCCGTTTTCCACCCGACACTTCCCCCGTTTTCCTCCCGACACTTCCCCCGTTTTCCACCCGACACTTCCCCCGTTTTCCACCCGACACTTCCCCCGTTTTCCACACGACACTTCCCCCGTTTTCCACACGACACTTCCCCCGTTTTCCACACGACACTTCCCTCGTTTTCCACCCGACACTTCCCCCGTTTTCCACCCGACACTTCCCCCGTTTTCCACCCGACACTTCCCCCGTTTTCCACCCGACACTTCCCCCGTTTTCCACACGACACTTCCCCCGTTTTCCTCCCGACACTTCCCCCGTTTTCCACACGACACTTCCCTCGTTTTCCACCCGACACTTCCCCCGTTTTCCACCCGACACTTCCCCCGTTTTCCACCCGACACTTCCCCCGTTTTCCACCCGACACTTCCCCCGTTTTCCACACGACACTTCCCCCGTTTTCCTCCCGACACTTCCCCCGTTTTCCACACGACACTTCCCTCGTTTTCCACCCGACACTTCCCCCGTTTTCCACCCGACACTTCCCCCGTTTTCCACCCGACACTTCCCCCGTTTTCCACCCGACACTTCCCCCGTTTTCCACACGACACTTCCCCCGTTTTCCACACGACACTTCCCCCGTTTTCCACACGACACTTCCCTCGTTTTCCACCCGACACTTCCCCCGTTTTCCACCCGACACTTCCCCCGTTTTCCTCCCGACACTTCCCCCGTTTTCCACACGACACTTCCCTCGTTTTCCACCCGACACTTCCCCCGTTTTCCACCCGACACTTCCCCCGTTTTCCACCCGACACTTCCCCCGTTTTCCACACGACACTTCCCCCGTTTTCCACACGACACTTCCCCCGTTTTCCACCCGACACTTCCCCCGTTTTCCACCCGACACTTCCCCCGTTTTCCACCCGACACTTCCCCCGTTTTCCACACGACACTTCCCCCGTTTTCCTCCCGACACTTCCCCCGTTTTCCACACGACACTTCCCTCGTTTTCCACCCGACACTTCCCCCGTTTTCCACCCGACACTTCCCCCGTTTTCCACCCGACACTTCCCCCGTTTTCCACCCGACACTTCCCCCGTTTTCCACACGACACTTCCCCCGTTTTCCACACGACACTTCCCCCGTTTTCCACACGACACTTCCCTCGTTTTCCACCCGACACTTCCCCCGTTTTCCACCCGACACTTCCCCCGTTTTCCTCCCGACACTTCCCCCGTTTTCCACACGACACTTCCCTCGTTTTCCACCCGACACTTCCCCCGTTTTCCACCCGACACTTCCCCCGTTTTCCACCCGACACTTCCCCCGTTTTCCACCCGACACTTCCCCCGTTTTCCACCCGACACTTCCCCCGTTTTCCACCCGACACTTCCCCCGTTTTCCACACGACACTTCCCCCGTTTTCCACACGACACTTCCCCCGTTTTCCACACGACACTTCCCTCGTTTTCCACCCGACACTTCCCCCGTTTTCCACCCGACACTTCCCCCGTTTTCCTCCCGACACTTCCCCCGTTTTCCACACGACACTTCCCTCGTTTTCCACCCGACACTTCCCCCGTTTTCCACCCGACACTTCCCCCGTTTTCCACCCGACACTTCCCCCGTTTTCCAAGCGACACTTCCCCCGTTTTCCACCCGACACTTCCCCCGTTTTCCACACGACACTTCCCTCGTTTTCCACACGACACTTCCCTCGTTTTCCACCCGACACTTCCCCCGTTTTCCAAGCGACACTTCCCCCGTTTTCCAAGCGACACTTCCCCCGTTTTCCACCCGACACTTCCCTCGTTTTCCACCCGACACTTCCCCCGTTTTCCAAGCGACACTTCCCCCGTTTTCCAAGCGACACTTCCCCCGTTTTCCACCCGACACTTCCCCCGTTTTCCACCCGACACTCCCCCCGTTTTCCACACGACACTTCCCCCGTTTTCCACCCGACACTTCCCCCGTTTTCCACCCGACACTTCCCCCGTTTTCCACCCGACACTTCCCCCGTTTTCCAAGCGACACTTCCCCCGTTTTCCACCCGACACTTCCCTCGTTTTCCACCCGACACTTCCCCCGTTTTCCACACGACACTTCCCCCGTTTTCCACACGACACTTCCCCCGTTTTCCTCCCGACACTTCCCCCGTTTTCCACACGACACTTCCCTCGTTTTCCACCCGACACTTCCCCCGTTTTCCACCCGACACTTCCCCCGTTTTCCACCCGACACTTCCCCCGTTTTCCACCCGACACTTCCCCCGTTTTCCACACGACACTTCCCCCGTTTTCCACACGACACTTCCCCCGTTTTCCACACGACACTTCCCTCGTTTTCCACCCGACACTTCCCCCGTTTTCCACCCGACACTTCCCCCGTTTTCCTCCCGACACTTCCCCCGTTTTCCACACGACACTTCCCTCGTTTTCCACCCGACACTTCCCCCGTTTTCCACCCGACACTTCCCCCGTTTTCCACCCGACACTTCCCCCGTTTTCCAAGCGACACTTCCCCCGTTTTCCACCCGACACTTCCCCCGTTTTCCACCCGACACTTCCCCCGTTTTCCACACGACACTTCCCCCGTTTTCCACACGACACTTCCCCCGTTTTCCACACGACACTTCCCTCGTTTTCCACCCGACACTTCCCCCGTTTTCCACCCGACACTTCCCCCGTTTTCCACCCGACACTTCCCCCGTTTTCCACCCGACACTTCCCCCGTTTTCCACACGACACTTCCCCCGTTTTCCTCCCGACACTTCCCCCGTTTTCCACACGACACTTCCCTCGTTTTCCACCCGACACTTCCCCCGTTTTCCACCCGACACTTCCCCCGTTTTCCACCCGACACTTCCCCCGTTTTCCACCCGACACTTCCCCCGTTTTCCACACGACACTTCTCCCGTTTTCCTCCCGACACTTCCCCCGTTTTCCACACGACACTTCCCTCGTTTTCCACCCGACACTTCCCCCGTTTTCCACCCGACACTTCCCCCGTTTTCCACCCGACACTTCCCCCGTTTTCCACCCGACACTTCCCCCGTTTTCCACACGACACTTCCCCCGTTTTCCACACGACACTTCCCCCGTTTTCCACACGACACTTCCCTCGTTTTCCACCCGACACTTCCCCCGTTTTCCACCCGACACTTCCCCCGTTTTCCTCCCGACACTTCCCCCGTTTTCCACACGACACTTCCCTCGTTTTCCACCCGACACTTCCCCCGTTTTCCACCCGACACTTCCCCGTTTTCCACCCGACACTTCCCCCGTTTTCCAAGCGACACTTCCCCCGTTTTCCACCCGACACTTCCCCCGTTTTCCACACGACACTTCCCTCGTTTTCCACACGACACTTCCCTCGTTTTCCACCCGACACTTCCCCCGTTTTCCAAGCGACACTTCCCCCGTTTTCCAAGCGACACTTCCCCCGTTTTCCACCCGACACTTCCCTCGTTTTCCACCCGACACTTCCCCCGTTTTCCAAGCGACACTTCCCCCGTTTTCCAAGCGACACTTCCCCCGTTTTCCACCCGACACTTCCCCCGTTTTCCACCCGACACTCCCCCCGTTTTCCACACGACACTTCCCCCGTTTTCCACCCGACACTTCCCCCGTTTTCCACCCGACACTTCCCCCGTTTTCCACCCGACACTTCCCCCGTTTTCCAAGCGACACTTCCCCCGTTTTCCACCCGACACTTCCCTCGTTTTCCACCCGACACTTCCCCCGTTTTCCAAGCGACACTTCCCCCGTTTTCCAAGCGACACTTCCCCCGTTTTCCAAGCGACACTTCCCCCGTTTTCCACCCGACACTTCCCCCGTTTTCCACCCGACACTCCCCCCGTTTTCCACACGACACTTCCCCCGTTTTCCACCCGACACTTCCCCCGTTTTCCACCCGACACTTCCCCCGTTTTCCACCCGACACTTCCCCCGTTTCCCTCCCGACACTTCCCCCGTTTTCCACCCGACACTTCCCCCGTTTTCCACACGACACTTCCCTCGTTTTCCACCCGACACTTCCCCCGTTTTCCAAGCGACACTTCCCCCGTTTTCCACCCGACACTTCCCTCGTTTTCCACCCGACACTTCCCCCGTTTTCCAAGCGACACTTCCCCCGTTTTCCAAGCGACACTTCCCCCGTTTTCCACCCGACACTTCCCTCGTTTTCCACCCGACACTTCCCCCGTTTTCCAAGCGACACTTCCCCGTTTTCCAAGCGACACTTCCCCCGTTTTCCACCCGACACTTCCCCCGTTTTCCACCCGACACTCCCCCCGTTTTCCACACGACACTTCCCCCGTTTTCCACCCGACACTTCCCCCGTTTTCCACCCGACACTTCCCCCGTTTTCCACACGACACTTCCCCCGTTTTCCACCCGACACTTCCCCCGTTTTCCACACGACACTCCCCCCGTTTTCCACCCGACACTTCCCCCGTTTTCCACCCGACACTTCCCCCGTTTTCCACCCGACACTTCCCCCGTTTTCCACACGACACTTCCCCCGTTTTCCTCCCGACACTTCCCCCGTTTTCCACACGACACTTCCCTCGTTTTCCACCCGACACTTCCCCCGTTTTCCACCCGACACTTCCCCCGTTTTCCACACGACACTTCCCCCGTTTTCCTCCCGACACTTCCCCCGTTTTCCACACGACACTTCCCTCGTTTTCCACCCGACACTTCCCCCGTTTTCCACCCGACACTTCCCCCGTTTTCCACCCGACACTTCCCCCGTTTTCCACCCGACACTTCCCCCGTTTTCCACACGACACTTCCCCCGTTTTCCACACGACACTTCCCCCGTTTTCCACACGACACTTCCCTCGTTTTCCACCCGACACTTCCCCCGTTTTCCACCCGACACTTCCCCCGTTTTCCTCCCGACACTTCCCCCGTTTTCCACACGACACTTCCCTCGTTTTCCACCCGACACTTCCCCCGTTTTCCACCCGACACTTCCCCCGTTTTCCACCCGACACTTCCCCCGTTTTCCACCCGACACTTCCCCCGTTTTCCACCCGACACTTCCCCCGTTTTCCACCCGACACTTCCCCCGTTTTCCACACGACACTTCCCCCGTTTTCCACACGACACTTCCCCCGTTTTCCACACGACACTTCCCTCGTTTTCCACCCGACACTTCCCCCGTTTTCCACCCGACACTTCCCCCGTTTTCCTCCCGACACTTCCCCCGTTTTCCACACGACACTTCCCTCGTTTTCACCCGACACTTCCCCCGTTTTCCACCCGACACTTCCCCCGTTTTCCACCCGACACTTCCCCCGTTTTCCAAGCGACACTTCCCCCGTTTTCCACCCGACACTTCCCCCGTTTTCCACACGGACACTTCCCTCGTTTTCACACGACACTTCCCTCGTTTTCCACCCGACACTTCCCCGTTTTCCAAGCGACACTTCCCCCGTTTTCCAAGCGACACTTCCCCGTTTTCCACCCGACACTTCCCTCGTTTTCCACCCGACACTTCCCCGTTTTCCAAGCGACACTTCCCCCGTTTTCCAAGCGACACTTCCCCCGTTTCCACCCGACACTTCCCCCGTTTTCCACCCGACACTCCCCCCCGTTTTCCACACGACACTTCCCCCGTTTTCCACCCGACACTTCCCCGTTTTCCACCCGACACTTCCCCCGTTTTCCACCCGACACTTCCCCGTTTTCCAAGCGACACTTCCCCCGTTTTCCACCCGACACTTCCCTCGTTTTCCACCCGACACTTCCCCCGTTTTCCACACGACACTTCCCCCGTTTTCACACGACACTTCCCCCGTTTTCCTCCCGACACTTCCCCCGTTTTCCACACGACACTTCCCTCGTTTTCCACCCGACACTTCCCCGTTTTCCCACCCGACACTTCCCCGTTTTCCACCCGACACTTCCCCCGTTTTCCACCCGACACTTCCCCCGTTTTCCACACGACACTTCCCCCGTTTTCCACACGACACTTCCCCCGTTTTCCACACGACACTTCCCTCGTTTTCCACCCGACACTTCCCCCGTTTTCCACCCGACACTTCCCCCGTTTTCCTCCCGACACTTCCCCCGTTTTCCACACGACACTTCCCTCGTTTTCCACCCGACACTTCCCCCGTTTTCACCCGACACTTCCCCCGTTTTCCACCCGACACTTCCCCGTTTTCCAAGCGACACTTCCCCCGTTTTCCACCGACACTTCCCCCGTTTTCCACCCGACACTTCCCCCGTTTTCCACACGACACTTCCCCGTTTTCCACACGACACTTCCCCCGTTTTCCACACGACACTTCCCTCGTTTTCCACCCGACACTTCCCCCGTTTTCCACCCGACACTTCCCCCGTTTTCCACCCGACACTTCCCCCGTTTTCCACCCGACACTTCCCCCGTTTTCCACACGACACTTCCCCGTTTTCCTCCCGACACTTCCCCCGTTTTCACACACGACACTTCTCCTCGTTTTCCACCCGACACTTCCCCCGTTTTCCACCCGACACTTCCCCCCGTTTTCCACCCGACACTTCCCCGTTTTCCACCGACACTTCCCCCGTTTTTCCACACGACACTTCCCCCGTTTTCCTCCCGACACTTCCCCCGTTTCCACACGACACTTCCCCTCGTTTTCCACCCGACACTTCCCCGTTTTCCACCCGACACTTCCCCCGTTTTTCCACCCGACACTTCCCCCGTTTTCCACCCGACACTTCCCCCGTTTTCCACACGACACTTCCCCCGTTTTCCACACGACACTTCCCCCGTTTTCCACACGACACTTCCCTCGTTTTCCACCCGACACTTCCCCCGTTTTCCACCCGACACTTCCCCGTCTTTCCTCCCGACACTTCCCCCGTTTTCCACACGACACTTCCTCGTTTTCCACCCGACACTTCCCCCGTTTTCCACCCGACACTTCCCCCGTTTCCACCCGACACTTCCCCCGTTTTCCAAGCGACACTTCCCCCGTTTTCCACCCGACACTTCCCCCGTTTTCCACACGACACTTCCCTCGTTTTCCACACGACACTTCCCCTCGTTTTCCACCCGACACTTCCCCCGTTTTCCAAGCGACACTTCCCCCGTTTTCCAAGCGACACTTCCCCCGTTTTCCACCCGACACTTCCCTCGTTTTCCACCCGACACTTCCCCCGGTTTCCAAGCGACACTTCCCCCGTTTTCCAAGCGACACTTCCCC